>PVJO010000250.1:0-272078 GCA_004026905.1 Hystrix cristata
TAAATACAATTTGATTGCTGAATACAATTTAAATGAGAAGAGGTCATCTTGAAAGGCTAAAGCCAGATCTGTGGTATGTTCTATTCTTTTTCTTCTACATTTGGCTGCCTAATACATAATCATTGTTTTCAAAATAAACCTTTTTTTTTTTTTTTTTGCTTTTTTTGCCAGGGTCTTGCTACATAGTTCGGGCTGACCTTGAACTCACTATGTAGCCCAAGCTGGCCTCGAACTCATGGACATTCTCCTGCCTCAGCCTCCTGAATGCTGAGATTACAGGCATGCACCATCACACCTGGCTAAAATAAAAATAAATATTTTAAATACAAAATTAGGGCCTGGATTTCAGTAGGTAAAAAGCTGGAGTATATGGTATAATTACTACTACCATCACACCACCACTAACAATTAACATTTGAGTACTAATTATTTTCCAAGTACTTTACATGAACTTTCTTGATTCAATTTTTATAATAAAAAGTAAAAAAATAAATAAAAATTAAAGAGTGGTTTGTTTAAAATTGATTAACGATTTTTAATATTAAAGAAACATATATGCCCGTTCATTTAGGTATTTGTTATATTTTGCCCTAACATCTATATGTTACTATAAATAAGAGATCAGGAGGCATCTCTGTGTATTGTCTTTCTAGATAAAAATATTAACTAATAGGAAAAGGAAATCCAAAGAATTCCAGACGATTTTCTAAATAAATGTCTAGTCAGATAAGACATTTAAGTGAGTCACTGCCATTTTCAGATAACTCAGAATTCATACCACTGATCACTACTGGTTGTTGCTTCTAGTAAAGTCTGATAGGCAAGCTCCATTAATTTCTTCACAGATTCACTGATGCAGCATGTGGGCAAAGAAAAGGAATGTTGGTCCAGTGTATTTTCAGGCTCTAAATTCACTGCTCCATCATACTGAACGGTAGATACTTTCTGCACTGCTAGCTTGTCATCTTCATCAGGACTGGGTAAGTCTGGGACTTTTATCTTGGAATCAGGAGCAATCTAAGATTCAAACATAGAAACAGAATATGCATTGTTTTCAGAACAATTCAAATGCGATCACAATGGCTGTTTTCCTGATGATAAAGCTGCAATTCTACAGAGTAATTAAAATTTAGATTTGAGTAGACATAGCATTAATTTAATGACAACTCAATCTTGGGTGACAGCATACCACAAGAAACATGCAATGCCCTTTAGCATGAAATCCCTCTAAAAACTCGTAATCTTGGAACTAGCAAAACTGTGCAGCTTGCCCAACATTTCATGTGAATGAAAAGACCTTCAAAAATCATCTTTCTCAGACTATTAGATTATTAAGACCAGTAAGATCCTCTGTCCCTTTAACAATTATTCATAATTAGCAAACAAATTATTCTGACCAAGAATATGCTAATTTAGTCAAAAAAAAAAGACCCTACTCAAACTGGTATATTCACCTCTTAAAAAAAAAAAAAAAACTACAAAACAAAACCATGATATTTTCCCTAAAATTTACACAGAATGAGAATTCCCAGACTTGGCTGGGACTGAGTAAAAGAACACTATGTGTCTGAAAACAGTGATATTTTTTAACCAAACTTTTAACAAAATCACTTAACCAATGACTAAAATTACATGAATAATGGCTTTTAAACCTTGCTTTTCAACGATGCCTCGGGGACAAAAGAGACAGACAGAGAGAGAGAGACAGACAGACAGACAGAGACAGAGACAGAGAGAGACAAAGAGACAGAGAGACAGAGAGACACAGAGAGAAGGAGGGAGGGGGGGATTAAGCAGGTAGAGGGAGCAGGCTTCCTACTCCCACTGCAAAAATAAAGAGCTCTGCTCTGCACATACTGGAATGCTAATAAAAATTAGTGATAGAAAATGTTCCAAGTCTAATAAAAATGTTTAAGTCAGCAAATTTAAATACGAGTAGTATTTCAGGAAGTGAAATTAGTTATCCTGTTTATAGCAACTAAGTGTATTAAATTGAATGTAAGGATGCATAATATTTGTTTGCACTGGGCCCAATTGTCTGAATTCTTATACATGATTTATAGGCAAAATTCAACATAATTTGAAAGCTGTTACGTACCAAGGTAAAGCCTTAATTTGTATATGCATTAGAAGAAGGATATTTCATTGTTTCTGAGATACTGTGTAGTTTGTATTTTATTTAACTTTTTTTCTCATAAAAAGAGAAACCTATCAACCAGGTATAGTGGTACATGTCTGTAATCCTAGCCACTCAGGAGGCTAAGGCAGGAGAATTTTAAGTTTGAGGCCAGTCCAGGCAATTTAGGGACTCTACCTCAAAATAAAATTATAAAAAGATCTGGGGATATAATTCACTGCTAAAGGATTTGCCCAGCATGCATGAGGCCCTGGACTCAATCCTCAGTAACACAGAAAGAAAAGAAGAGGAGAGGAGAGAGGTAAAAAGAGGAGGGGCAAAGAAAAGAAGGGGAAAAAAAGGGGTAAAGAAACACCAACCTATGATTTGGTACCTAAATCATTTGTTACATTAAAGAATTGCTCGGGCTGGGGATTTAGCTCAGTGCTTAGTGTTTGCCTCGCAAGCATGAGGCCCTGAGTTTGATTCCCGGTACCAAAAAAAAAAAAAGAATTGCTCTTTCACCCAGGCCTGGTGGCACACGCCTATAATCTCAGCACTTGGGAGCCTCAAACAGGAGACTGCTATAAGTTTGAGGTCAGCCTGAACTACACACCAACACCCTGTCTCAAAAAAATAAATAAATAATAATAACAATAATAATAAAATGAAGAACTGCCCTTTCGGCATTAAGGCTATAAATAATATTATCTTTGGAGAAAAACAAGCTAGTTTTTAGCTACATGAACTGTGCTTATGATGGAGCTAATTCAGTAGCTACTTTTGAATAATTTCTCCATTTTCTGCTATGTCACACTATCGGTAGAGCTCATAGGTCAAGTCTGGACATATTATAGGCTTGGATCCTCCAAAGAGTTCCTCTGGGGTTTTAGTGCATCCTTTTCATGAGCTTTGGTAGGTAGTATGAAGCATGTACTATGCCTTCATTTCTAAATCCAAGAATTTGAAAACTGACCCCTCTGAGTGAAGAATCTGAGCTTTGCAAGATCGCTTCAGCAGTGGTCATCTTCAACTAATTATGAGCTTCAAACCCCCCATCCAGGTAATGCTGGGGGCAGTGGCTCTCTGCTCTACAAGACTGGAAGGGATCATCATCTTGTGAACAGGAAAGCTGTCATTTAAGAAAAAAACTGTCTTATCTGCCTGCCTGCCATGTATCTCTTGAAATCATTTTGTCATCTTTATAATGTAGTATCCTATTGGTAACAAATCATTAGTATGATGTTTAACAATAGTGTCATTACTAAATTATTTCACAACCCAAAACAATATAAAAACAAACATCAACAACAAAACCACAACTTTATAGATCTTTTGAGAAAACAGTATACACAGGAAAATGTTTTAGAATTTAGATGAAAACTATGAGAAGTAATTAAGTTGAAAATAGTTTTTAGAAAAGGAAAGAGGAGCTTTTCAAAGCTGGGCAGTTTAGAAGGTTCCATTCCAGAGCCTAAATGCCAAGAGAAAGAACCAGGTTAGAACCTACAGCAGTCATTCTCAACCAGGGACCATGTAGCAATGTCTGGATTTATTTTTGGTTGTCACAACTGGAACCAAAAGTCAAGGATGCTGCTAAACAAACATGCCCCGCACTAGCCCCCACATCATGGAATTAGCTAGCCCCAAATGTCAACAATACCATTCCTGAGAAACCTGACCTAGAAGAAGCTACATTAGGATTTCAGTACTCAGGAAAAAAATGCAGTTTTCTACAATGTCAGAACTACCTGAGTAGGGAGCTGAGAGATTATCTAGTTCAATACCTCTCAGAAGAAGAAAATGAAGTCCAATCAGGTAAAAGATGAAACCCATAACCAGGCATGGCAGAACAGGCCTGTAATCCCCGTACTCTGGGAGGGTGAGACGAGAGGATCACAAATTTGAGTGCCACCCTGGAAATTCAGCAAGACCCTGTCTCAAAGTAAAAAAGGCTGAGGATGTAGTGCAGCACAAATGCCCTGGGTTCAATCCCCAAGACTGTTTAAAAAAAAGAAAAAAAGATTAAGCCCAGAGTCACAGAGCTATTCTGTAATAATACTGTTTACATCAAGAAACCGTAATAGAAATAACTGAGATACGCATTAATTCATTTACCAAATACTTGCTGGATAACTGAGCAGTGAGGACACAGGAGTATATGCCAAGTATTTTCTTGGTGCTAGAGCTACCACGGTAAAAAATACAGAAAACAAAACAAAAAACTTGCCCCTCACAGAGCTTATTCCTTACAGAGGGGAAAGCAATAAATAATTCATATAAAATATTGCTTGATAATATAAAGAACAACAAAGCAATGAAGTGGTATAGGAAATAGGGGGAGGCAGCGATTTTTTTAAAAAGTAGTCAGGAAGCACTTTAGATGTGGCAAGTCATGTGGGTATTTGCAGCCAAAATGTTTCAAGCCCATTCAAGGATCAGCAGTTAGCGCAAGGAACCTAGAGCAGAGGGACAGACTGCAATAAGAGATGGGAGGTGACAGGACACAGGTCACAGAAGGCCTGTAGGCCACTGGAAGCTACTGGGTCATTCTCTGACTGAGATGGGAAGTCACTGAATTTTGGAAACAACAGTGATATAATCAAGTGATACTTACGTTAAAAGAAACCACAGCATAGTTCCTGGCACTAAGTAGATTTCAGCTCTCAGGACAATTCAAAATTACCTCAAAATGCATTAATATCTGTATATTTCAAAAGGCTAATTATTTTGTTGAAATGGACACAGTAACAGGACACCCCAAGGAAAATGGGGCATGGCGGAAGGGATTAAGAAAGATCACAGTTCCCTCAGTGACAGCAAAAAATATCTGGATAATCTTCTATTAAAGAGACACTCTAGTCTGTTTCACTTTAAGTAATACCTTGCATTTACCAAATATTATTTTATATATGTAAGATAGAAAAACAAATCATCAAAGGTCAAAGGAATAAATTACCCTCAGTGAAACTAGTCTACTGCCCTTGCAAGTAATTATATCCTACCTTTTTGTTTAGTTGTTTTATTAATTTCAAAACCAGTCCCTCTATGAGCCTAAAAGATTAAGGCAATACTTTCACAATACAATACACTCTCTAGACATAATAAAGTACAGGTTTACACATCATAACACTGTATAAACTTCAAAAAATAAAGATGAGAATAATCAACTGTCTAATTTTAAAACCATTACATTTTTGTAAGCTTTTAAAATTTATACTGTGCTTTCAGGAAATTAATTTATACAGATCTCACAATACCCAAAGGAAAAGGTAAATATTAGAACCTTTTTTTTTTTTTTTGAGATTGAATTCAGAGCCCCATGCATACTATGTAAGTATTCTAGAGCTGAGCCTTTAAAAAAAATTTTTTATTTTGAGACAGAGTCTTCCTACATTGCCCAGGCTCTTAAGATCTTTCTTTCCCAGCCTCCAGTCACTAGGATTACCGGTACATGCCAACATCTCCAGTGAGGACTATTTCAAAGGGGATAAGACTAATGTTCAGAAGATCAATAACTTGCCTCCATGAGTTCACCAACTCACCAACGTGAGTTCATCAGATACAGTTCTGATACTTTATGTATCTCAAAAATGAGCTGCTTCTTAAATACAGTGTAATATAATCCTGGTACCTTCACAGTATTGTGAATTTCAGAGGTCATTAGGTTTCTGGCTGCCACAATCACATCCTGGCACTTCTTATTAGCAAAATGAGAATTGATATTACGAGCATATTTCAGCAAATCAGTAGTACTTCCTTTTATAAACTTCATTTCCTTTAGGGAATTTTCAAATTCTTCAGTGGACTGTATGATCTGAAAGAGGAAAAGATTAAGAAAAAAGAATTACATGCAGTCATCTTTCTGTACATGTGGGGGATTGGTACCAGGTTCTCCTCAGACACTCAAATCTACAGATACTCAAATCTCTCACATAAAAAAGCTATAGTATTTACATATAACGTACATACATCCTCCATACATTTTAAGTCAGTACTTGTAATACTTAATACACTGTAAATGCCACATAAATAGGAGTTGTGCTATACCGTTTAAGGAATATTAATAGAAAAATCTTTACATATTTACTAGAGATACAAATATTTTTCTAAATATTTTCAGTTTGCAGCTTGCTGAATCCATAAATGCTGGGCCCATGGACACAAAGAGTCAACTGTCCATATATTCCATTCACTGTTAAAATTTCAAGTCCAATGTATAGACAAGAATAAGAACTAAGATGGTCATTTAGGTCTTAGAATAAATAACCAAATACTAGATTTAAAAATACTATACACTTTTTCAGGCTTAATTTCATTAGGAAGCATAACTGCAACAGAAACTGCTGACTCTGCTAAAGGTGCAAATAACTTTAAAATAAATATACTTATTTTAGTATTCAAGAAAGTACAAAAAATGAGCAAAAAAAAAAATCAAATAGGTACTACAGCTGATCAATTATAAAAGAATAAAGAAAATATACTTAATAATATACTTCCCCACCAGAGCAGTAGGAAGCCAGAAGAGAAATTATAGAGAATCTGTTTCTACTTATTTATAATTTTTCTTATAGTTGTAACTAAAGAACAAAAGATTTTGCAAGAAAAAAACAAAAGAAAGCCATAGTAATCAGTAGTACCCTACAACTCTGTAATATGTCTGCTCTTTACCTCTTCATATTGCTGTAGTTTGCTGCTGTTTGTTGGAATAGAATAAACCAAACAGTTTTTGATGAGGCACTCAGACAAGTCCTCCCAGATTACATCACCAAGCATCTCAGCCAATATGATTGTAGACGTTTTCTCATTTTCTAGGTCAGTGTTAAGAGGTAAATCTGAATTCAAAAGAGAAAGTTTTAAACAAGACACCACTTACACTTCTGCCATTTTCTTAAATTCCATAGTTTTCAAGTATTCTTCAGTTTGGGGGTGATGCGCAAGAAAACAGCACAGATAATTCTATACCTATCCCAACTAACTATGTGGGACAAGGCACGACCACAATTAGGTTATTATATTTTCACTGCTCAAATGAATCATGTGTACTATGTAACTGCCTGTTCACTATAAAGTATTGAGCCATCTACATTGTAATCATCTACTGTTAAACTACTGACTTGATTACAAGAAAAGCACTCAGAAGATCTGATTTCACATTAAAAACCAGCTTAGAATAAAATCTCACTTAATAATGAATAAACATACTTTTTCCATCTCTGCATAAATTCTAAGTATTTATCTTAAATAAAATATCAGCAAATACTCTACATTAAAGCATAATATCTCACCTACTAAAGAGTATTTCAATACTTCCTCTCTCAGGTATCTTACAGTTTTTTTCCGAACACATCGAGGACACTTATATTTACAATACCCTCTTAATCAGTTAAACAATAGTTAAAAACCAATGGCCAATGTAGAATGAAAAGGAGCCATACAGGTAACCAGCTATTTTGAATTCAGTTCTGATTCACAAAGATCCCAGGGTTAGGAGTCTTAGAAAAAGGTGGCCGTGTTATCTCAGATATATTACAGTGTCTAAAGTTGAAGTCTGCATTGTTCAACAAAATAATGTGATCTAAATACTAATATTTTTATTCTGATTAATTTAAATTTACATTTTAAAAATGGAAGCAGGAGTGTATAGTTATAAAGGGAAAGTACAAGGCGTCTTTGTGGTAATAGAATAGTTTTGTATTTTGACTGTAGCAATGGTTACAAAAATCTACACATATGAAAGAACTACACACACACACATACACACATACACAAGTGCATGTGAAATCCAAATAAACTCTGTAAATTCTACCAATGAAAATTTCCTGGTTTTGATACTGCACTAGTTACACAAAATGTTAACACTGGGGAAAACTGGGTGGAGGGTATACCTTCTCTCTATAACGTTACTTTAAAATAAAAACTTTAAAGGGCTGGGGATTTAGCTCAGTAGTTAGAGCGCCTGCCTTGCAAGCACAAGGCCCTGAGTTCGATCCTCAGCACCAAAAAAAAAAAAATAATAATAATAAAATAAAATAAAAACTTTAAAATCAAAAAAAGGAAACTGTAAAATATTTTCTGTTCGACATAACTTCATTGTTTTGGTAGGACATTTCACTAACCACCATATCACTAAGTATTATTAAGATTATGTTGTCACACGTCAGGCACATAAGTCTTTTCTACTATTTCACATACCACAATGCTGAACCAGTCAGTTCATACTCATTTCATTCCAATGACCATTTTCTCTATGTGCTATTGTATCAGCATTATGTGTGTATTTGAATATTTTGTGTATATAGCACAATTTATAGTGCTACCTATATGTAAAGTGTAATAGGTAGTTAAAATGAAATGCTTTCTTTAACTATAATTCTTTTTCTAGTTTAAAACAATAACTGAAAAAATAAATAAAACAATAACTGAGCAGATTTTTAAAATTTAAATCAAGGCATACTTCTGATGAAAATCAAAGCTAGATGCAAAAACTAGTAGTAACAATGAAATAGTAAAGGAAAAATATCAGGCTGATCATGGTGGCACACATCTGTAATTCCAGTTACTCAAAAGCTGAGAGACAGGAGTTGCCTAGACAACATAGAAAGACTGTCTCAAAATTTAAAGATAAAAAAGGGCTGGGGATGTAGCTCAGTGGTAGAGTGCTTATGGACCAAGGCCCTGGATTTAATCGCCAGGGGAAAAAAGTTTGGAAGAAAGTATGTGACAAATACCATGCTGAACGCCAACTACAGTTTGCTACACAGAGCCAAAACAAGAGAACTGTTTGTTTATTGTATAAAAGAAGAATTTTTAAGACAAGAAAGTGGACAATATTAAGAAATATTTTCAGGGCATATATTGGAAATTTGATATGTTCCTTTCCCCAAAAAATACTGTGAAAATCAGTCACCTGCAACTAAATGTCTAACAAAAATGGGGTTTTAATAGGATCTGAGCTTCTTAGATAAAATGACTGGATTCTTACACCAAAAAAAAAAAAAAAATGGAGATGAAGAGAGAGCAAAAGAAACTGATATTCTAGTTATTATCAGTGAAATCTTGTTAGAAAATTGTAAGACATATTTTTTTAAAATGTGAAAAATCTTTACCATAAAGATCTTTCTGACATCTTAGATCAACTGATTCAGTATCTGAAAAATTTCAAATACTCTTTTTTTTAACTGTTTTTACAGATTATATCTAACCCTAAAGTCCCATGTGCTCAGAAGTGGGGTTTGGGGAGGTGATTGGATCATGGGGGTGTAATACTCATCAGTGGATTAGTCCACTGATGACTTCATACATAGCTCAATGTGATTTGGGCAGTGAAGTCTGGTTGGTGGAGGTGGGTCATTGGAAGCATGACCTGGAAGAGTCTATTTCCTTCTCTCCTCCCTTGATCCCTCTCTATTTTTGGTGCCATGCCATGAGCTCTTTCTCCTCTGCCATGCCCCTGTGCCATGCCACCCTGCCGTGGAGCCAGCCAACTATGGACTGAAACCTTTACAACCTGTGAGCTACACAAGCCTTTCCTCCTTACATTGTGAGTGTAGAGTATTGTGTCTCAGTGATCAAGAAAGTACTGTAACCAATACAGCTGTACATGATACTTTGGGTACATTCTGTCTAAAAGAATGTCCAAGCTGGGCATGGGGGCACAGGCCTGCTATCCCAACACTTGGGAGGCTGAGGTAGGAGGATCACTGCAAGTTTGAGGCAAGGCCAACCTGCAGTATATAGTGAGTTCAAGGTCAGTCTATACTATATAGTGAAACCCTGTCGCCCCCAAAAAATAAAGAACATCCAAATTTACAAATGAATATTGTCATTCATGGCCAAAAAAAAAAAAAATCCTGTGACAGACTTTTTTTAATGTTTTCCATTTGTCAAAGAAGAATTTCCACTACATATAAAAATATTCATCTCTATTACAACAGTGTTCCAGTGCTGTTAGGTTGAAAAATCTAGATTTATTGGAATTATAAAACAACATATTGATGATTCCTTTATTACTTCACTCCATTGCAAGATATGTATGTGTATTTTTTTCTGAAACAAACTCTATGAAAAGTGTAATGAATACAGCTGGTAAATCAGTCAGGTTATACACTTGCAAACACTATAAATTATCCTTGGTTTATACAACTGTTTAAAGAAACAGAAGACAATAAATATAATGATCCTGTGTCCTTTGCCAATGCTCATTAGTTGAGTCTGGAAGAGTTTTGAAAAGATTTATTACAATGTTATTTTTCAATTTAGGATTTCCTTGAAATGAAAGGAATGCCTGCCAAATATTCACATAATCTAAGATAAAAAATGGCAATGTGCTTCATGTTCCATTAATGATACCACATTATGCACAAATAAGATGTGTGCATGTGTGTGTATGTGTGTAATACACACATAACAACTTGCCATGGACTGAACTTTAATTGTTTACCCATACAAATCACATTTTGAAACCCAAGTTTCCAATGTGACCAAATTTGAAAACGGGGCCTTTCAGTGAGGTCACTGACCCAATGTGACTGGTGTCCTTATAAGAAGAGAAGGCACCGAGATGGACACACTGAGAAAATGACTTGTGGGGCACACTGAGAAGGCCACCTGCAAGACAAGAAGAAGCTTCAGGAAAACCCAAACCTGCAAACACCAGAAGAGCAACGAATATAAGGGGAACTTAAAACTACGTCACTGAAAAAACTAAGGACGTTGTTTATATTGGTAGTAACATGGCACGAAAAAGCTACTATAAAGATTCTGCAAATCTATCACATGTGATAGGAATTAAGATTTGTTTTGAATGGTTCCACATAATAAAAACAGTATCAATAAAACAGACATTACATGGCAATATATTTTGAACAAACTTTTTTTTTTTTGAACAAACTTTTTAAATAACTACTCTTAAAGATTAAATGTGCAAAACGGAAATTTTGGTTAGAGTACTGAGTATAGATAGGAGATACAAGTTTTGAAAAACAAAACAAAAACCTTTCAGATACTCAGTCACTCCAAGGCAGGCTGGAACACCTAAGTGAGCTCCTTCCCACTAACAGTGCTCAGAGTAGCTATCTAACCAACTAACTGATGGAGGTTAGAGAGAAGATTCAAGCATCAGAGATATCTGGATTAACCACTTCTCTGCTACCTTTCAATCCTTAGGTGCTTTATTTACAATTTTGTTTACATCTAACAAAAATAAAATTATATATCTGCCTTAGTGAAGAATGTAGGAATAAGAAAAACTACCTTGGATTTCTGCAGTTTATAGACTTTAGAAGCCTTTACTCCTGTCAAATAATATAAGGAATTCCTTACTTTTAAGAATTTTTCTTTTAAGACAGGGTCTCACTATGTAGTTCAGACTGGCCTTGAACTCATGCATCTCCTGCCTTATTCCCTGGAGGGCTGGAATTACAAATGCATGGACCACCAGGCCCTACTATGTGATGTATGTATAACAGTATGTAAATATCAGGAAGATCTTTTTTATTTTCTCCAGAGCAAGAATGTTGGCTAAACTATGCAACGAGACAACTAAGAAAAGCAAAAAAAAGCAAGCCAACTAAACTAAAAAACATTATTAAAATAAAACTGAAGAAACTTTACTTTTACTAGAACCACAACCTGAAAACTTAATTCAAAGAAACACACAAACTAGCTGTTTCTGATATAAATATATAAATACCTAACCAATAAGCCAAATTGAAATGTAATATATTTCCTATTAAATGTAGCTAGTTTGTAAGACTAATGGGGATTTTCCTGAGGAATATGTAGAACACTTGGTTCATCTTTCCCCGTCCTATAAAAAAAATGCAAGATTCCCAAAACGTTATGTTATTAGAAGTCCATCAGGAGAAGTACATCCCAGAATTCAACTAAAATAACATAACAAATACAGAATCTGGGGTAGTACTGGTAAGCCAATTTGCCAATATAGGGGAGGGAAGAAATGCAAAGTAGGCAAGAAATTAGAAGGTCTATTTTATCCCATGGCATAACTTACTTCAGATCCTTCCTTCACTTACATTATGGGTATTTGTACCTTAAAATAACATTCACTTTAAAAAATACTCTTCTAAAGCATGAAAGCACCGCTTTGGGGATACACACCAAGAAGATGTTTCTGGAGCACTTCCAATACCAGTCGGATCTTTGCAAAAACTTCAGATGGTGATGGATGTTCCAGGTCGGTCATCAGAGATTCAAAACGAACAACAACTATATTAGGCTGGCTTTCTATCACAGCATCAAGGGATGGGCAAGACACCAGAGGCCTAAGGATATACTTCAGCAACATCTGACCTGAAAAACCACATGAACACTCCTCAAAAATCACTAGAAGAAGTGGAGAAAGGGGTAGCAGGCCTCTAATCTCAGAACTCTGGGAGATTGAGGCAGACCGCAAGTTTCGGCTGGACATGGTGGTGTGTACCTAGTAATTCCAGCACTCTGGGAGGCTGAAGCAGGAGGACTGAAAATTTTAAGCCTAGTCTGAGCAACTCAGTGACTTAGTCACTAAGTTGAGCCCAGTCTCAAAATAAGAAATAAAGGGGTTGGGGATTTAGCTCAAGTGGTAGCGCACTTGGCCAGCAAGCACAAAGCCCTGTGTTTGAGCCCCAGCACCTCCCACAAAAAAAATAAATAAATAAAAAGGGCTGGGGATATATAGCTCAGTGCAAAATCCCCACTACCACTAAAAAAAAAAAAGAGAAGGATTATAAGTTTGAGGCCAACCTGGGCAATTTAAGGAGACTCTGTCTCAAAATAAAAAATTTTTAAAAGGTTTGGGGGGAGAAGTGGGGATTTATCTCAGTGGCAGAGCATTGCCTAGCAATCACCAGGCCCTGAGTTGATCCCCAGAACCCCCCAAAAAATAATTATAATAAAAATAAAAAGGTGGGGGGTGGGGATTTAGCTCAGTGGTCAGAGTGCATGCCTAGCAAGTACAAGGCCCTGAGTTCGATCCCCAGAACAAAAAAAAAAACCTCAAAAACAAATAAAAATAAAAAGGTTTGGGGGTGTAGGTCAGTGCAAAGGTTCTGGGTCCAATCCCAAATACCACCAAAAAATAAAAAAAAGAACAGACCTTTAAGCTTTTTAACCAAAATAGCTATATAATGACAAAATGCACTGCCAGTTTTTCCACTGAGGTTCTTCAGAACATATACAGATTTGTATTTATTAAAAATTAAATAAATAGGAACTACTTTTTCTTTAAAAGGAAAAAAGAAAGGATTCAAACCCTTAATAAAAACAGTATTTATGACAATTCTCTTTGATTAGTCATAAGGCCAAAGAGCATCATTCTTATGAATATTTTATAATCTTTTCTAGAGAATATTTTATAATCTTTTCTATCATTCCTTTAGTACTGGGGCTTCATGTAAATGAAACAAAGCAGCATGCTTTACCAAATGATTTAAGCTTAGTATGCAGTTCTCCAAGAATAGAAAATGCCAAAAGGACAGAACTGATGGGTGGTATAGATATCTTCTCCTCTTTCTGGGATTGTTCAGTGCATAAATGAAGTTCCGTTTGCAAGCAAGAGTCTAAGCTGTTGGGATCTAAGAAAAAGGAGAAAATAATCAGCTGCTTCAGCAATGGAAGATACTTCCACTTCTATTCTTCAGTGCCCATTCATTACTGAGATTCCTAAACATGTGGCTTCATTACTATATACTTCTACTGCACCCAAATATTAATTATGACATACATGCCCTTGATATATCTTAAAACAGAAAATGACTTTTTTGATATGTCCAAAGAATCAAATTAAGTACAAAAGACAGATGATGACCCTGAAAGAAATGATTACTAAATAAAAATGTATTAAATGACTAAATGAAAGCAAGGAATAAAAAATGAATTCCTAGTTTCAGACCTCCTCTTCCTCTTCTATGTTCCTTTTTTTTTGTGTGTGTGTGTGTGTGTGCGTGCGTGTGTGCGTGCGTGTGTGTGTGTGTGTGTGTGTGTGTGTGCATGAGAGAGAGACTGGGGATTGAACCCAGGGTTTTGTACATGCTAAACAAGTGCTCAAACACTGAGCTATATCCTCATCCTTTTATGTTCTCTTTTAGCAAGAGAAAGCCTGCCCAACAAGTTCTACCTGTGTTCTAACAGGTAGAACACATTATAACAAAGAGTTCAACACACCTGCCATTTTCTATTTTAATTTACAGTCTACATGGGAACAGAATCTATATGTTCTAGATTTCCTTCAAAATATCTGATATACATACATATCTGGAGGCTAAAATGGATATAGGAAAGGAAGTACAGGGAGACTAGGAGGTTTCCTAGAAATACACTAAATTTCAAGATCCAGTGTAGGAAAACATGTCAGATATATACTGCATGTCCTTTACATTCTGAGATTTCACTCTCAGTTAGTGTGGTCTCAAACTGCTACCACCTTATTATGGTTTATACCTAAAATGTTCTCCAAATGTCTCTGTGTTGGAAGTGTATGTCTCTGGATCGTGGGGCACTAAAGCTGACTTGTCGTTAGGAAGTGGGGCCTGGTTGAAGGAACGTCACTGGGGGCGTGACCTGTAAGGGTATATTTTTATCACTGGCTCCTCCCTTGGCTCCCTGCTTCCTGGCTGCCATGGTTGAACACTTTTTCCTTGGCCATGCCCCTCTGCCATCCTGTTTCTGCAATGAAACCAGCCAACCATGGACTGAAACTGTGAACCAAAATAAATTTCTCCTTTAAATGGCAGGTTTTGGGTATTTGGTTCTAGAGACAGGAAAGTGACTAAGACACTTCTCTACCACACCCTCACCACATGGCCCCCAACTACCCAATCAACCTTCTTGGGAAAGGGGACACAAAGAAGAATGTAAGGGAAGTAAAGTAAGAACAATCTAGGAATTCAGATGAGTTGTTCCTAACCAAGCGTTTTGTTTAACACGATAACTCAATACAGACTTGGGAGATTAACAAATATTAATAAATATTTCCTATATAAAATATTTAGAATATATTCAGAGGCCAAAATAGTTCAGGCCGATTAAGCAAAGCAGTCCACCTGAGGTCAGCAGCACCTTTTGATGGTGGGAACTTCCATACAATCAACTTCTGCCACTCTTCTCCAAGATGATAGAGAATGTTCTGTTTCTGTATTGTAAGCTCCATGCTGAGAGACTTCAACAGTTTTAAATCAAAACACTTTCTTGATTTTAACAACTTCAAGCATTTCTGTGCCTGGTAGTGAAATGAAATCACTGTTAAACATTCCATCTGGACTCAGAGCAATTAAGATATGCTTGTACAATGATAAAGAATACACAGAACACAAAGTATTCTAAAAACAAGAATAGCACTAATTGGTCATGCTTTAGAGAAAGCATTTGGTACCTCTTCCAGATGCTGAGCAGCAGTGACATACTTCTTCTCTGCTAATGCACAATTATATTCTTCAATAGCAGTAGAAAACTGAAAAGATAAGACTTAGTTATAAGGTATTTTATTTTATGTCTTGTTTCTGTTTGTTTTTTTTAATTTTTTAAAAAATCATTTAGTCAGGAAATATACATTGAATAATGAGAGCAACTGGGAAAAAAATGTTCTCACCAGAAAACACTCAAGTTCAAGCTGAGTTGACTAACCTCTTGTAACTGTTTAAGCAAGCTCAGGACTACTGAGTCTCTTTCCAACTGTTGCTTCAAGTCTGTAAATTCAGCAGTTGATACATGGAGATCCCGGCGCACCTAATTCGTACATCAAAAATAAGTATTGTTAAACTACACCATACCTAAGCACTAAAACATTAATAAGCTTCGGCAGGTCAATATAATTCATATTGAAATTTACACGCTAGTTCAGAATGAAATAAAAATCACAGAAAGTAAAAAAAAAAAAAAAAAAAAAACCAAATCACAGAAGGTAGTAGGAGAGACTTTAGAGGTATACTTAGTCCAAAACCTTCTCCAATACTTTTTTCTTTTCCTTCCTCTTCCTTCCTTCCTTTCTTCCTTTTCTTTCTTCTTTGTTTTCCTTCCTTCCTATCCTTTCTTTCTTCCTTTCTTTGATTCCTATTTTCTTTTTGGATTTTTGAGACAGGGTCCCCCATGTATTCCAGGCTGGCCTCCAACTCACAGTAATCCTCCTGCCTCAGCTCCTGAGTGCTGGAGTTACAGGCATGTACAACCATACCAAACTTTTTATTCTTCTTTAAACTGTTACCTCTCAACAAAGAGTTCATCTACTTAGATTAATAGCAAGGTATCATTGCCCAGTGATAACTCATTCTACAGGTGAACGGTTTTAACTATTGAAAACATTTTTCCATGTTGAGGCAGAATCCATCTCTCAATGTGCCCCATCTTTTCGGGGACTTTACAGCATCAATTATTTCTTCTCCTCTACACCTTTAACCTCCCCCCTAATTGATTCTTCATTTATGAAGTGTATAGTGATCAAATACCCACTAGTGCATGGCTCCTCCCATCAAGTTATAATTTCCCCCATCTTCAAGGGAAAAAAACTCCCACCACTTCAGCAATCATCCTGTTTCTCAGCAGGTGCCTTATTCCTCTCCTGCTCCACACAAATAAACTTCTCAAAATAGTGACCCACAGTGACACACACTTGCCGTCTTTACTTTCTCACCTCTCATTTAAGCTACACCTCACTGTAATCTAGTTCCTAGTCTTACCATTTCACCAACTCTTCTTGGCAAAAATACCAACCAATTCTTTGTTGCTAAATCCAAAGCACACATTACTAGTATTTAACTATTTAACAATACTCACCGTTTACTTTCCTTCCTTCTAAACCATTCTTATCACTTAGTTTCATGATAGCTATTCTCCACTGATTTTCCTCCTAGTTCTCTGGACATTCCTTTTTATGTTCTTTTTAGGAACCTCATTTTCCCTCTGATGACTCCACACATACTCATACTACTCCTTTCTCCTTCACCACCTTCTTATTCTGAGGGAGACTCTGCCCTACCCTTATCTAAGAATATCTGACAATATCCAAAGACATTTTTTGTTGTCACAATGAGGAATATTCTGGCATCTAATAGGGGCCAAGATTACTGGTAACATCCTACAATTGTAAGGGACGATCTTCCCCACAAGAAAGAATTATGCAATCTAAAATATCAAAGGTGGGGCTGGGGATTTGGCTCAGTGGTACAGCGCTTGCCTAGCAAGCGCAAGGCCCTAAGTTCAATCCCCAGCACCGCCCCCACCAAAAAATATCAAAGGTGCCAGGGCTTCATATACTCTCTGGCAGTCTTATTCATTCCCTTGGCTTCAATTTCTAAATACTATTACTTCAGGTCTACATAATTATCCTAACCTCCAAACATGTATACGGATAGCGAGATGTACAAATAAATTGTCCACCTAAAGTCATTTTCCTTTTTTCCATAGTAATGGCACACAACTAGACTAAATGCTTCAGATTCCCTCATAGGTGATATGACTGTCTAATATCTTATGATGCGCCTCCTTAACACCTTCTCTTTCCCTTTAACCTGTAGCTACAACCTAGTCATGAGGAAAGACCAGCTTCAGCCACACAAACAAAAACCCTAGAGCAGTGCTTCTCAAACTGTACTGAATATATAGTATCACAGAGTGAAAATCCCATTAAAATGGGGATTCTGATTCAGTAGGTCTAGGGGCCCAGAGAGTCTGTATTTCTAACAAGGTACCAAGTATTGCCAATGCTGCTGTTCTGCAGAGTTTAAGAAGACAAATCTCTCCGTGGCTCCCACATTTCTGTACTGTCTTGTAACGACTGTATTTCTGGGCTATCTTTTCAAGGATGGCTACCCTCCTCCAAACCAAAAGGGAGACATACTTGGTATCAATCACAGAAGATTCCATACTCAGCAGCCCTCTTCTACAGTGCAGCCCCCTGCACATGGTCCTGTAGGATTTGGGACATGGAATAACATGCAAAAATGCAGAATTCTAGCTATGCTATGAGTATAAATTGTCCTTCATCTCTCACCCAGGTGACTCATGTCTCTAACCAGAACTCAAGAAGTTATAGCAATCTAATTTACAGACTTTCAGGTAGGTTACAACAGTTCACCTCCTGTTGTTGCCATGGACTATACAGGGTGGCTAGGCCCCAAATTGTGGATCAACTTGCTAGCTTAGAATACCATTTTTTAAAGTAATACAAAAGTTATCTTGTTTGAGCAATTGCATTTTCAAGGTCTCTGTTTTTCTTTTTCCGTCTTTCTTTCCTTTTTTTTTTTTTTTAACAAAAGTCTAGCCTTCATCTCCAATTGCTTGTGGAAGTCTATTTTGGATATACACAAGCACCTTAACTTTAACTCCTCAAACCTTCTACAAAAGCCTGTTCTTTCTGTAGGTTCTCAATTTCTATGAGCTAGCTCCCCAGTTATCCTTTTCTCCTGCATCTTTCACTCTCCCCATTGACATGTCCCAAAGATCCTATCTCATAAATGTCACCAAGATTAACCATTTTTCTCCACTCTCACTGCCACTGACTGTACAGCAGGTCACCGTCTCATTTTTCTCGAATTATTTTAACTGCCTTCTAACACTCCAACTGCCCTCTCATTTCCCAAGCTCATTTCCCTCAAGTCCTTTCTTCAAACTGCAAGCAGAATGAGATTCCTAAAATTCAAATCCGACGTTATTCCTTTGTTTAAAATTTTCCACAGCTTCTACAATGCCATTAAGATGATACACGTAATACTAACATGACACACAGAGTGCCTGCTTAACTTTCTAATCCCATCTCATTTCCCTTCCTACCGTATTCCCTAAACATTAGTTATGTGGAAGACTTGCAGCTCCCCAAAGGTGAGTTGGTATAGTTCCTTACAGCTTCCCAAACACTTTTCCTTCATCATGTTGCCTAATCACCAATCACTCAAATCCTGGTTTGGATTCTATTTTTCCTACAGAAAGTCATTCTTAGCTACATTTCCTCTCTGTAGCTGAATTACTCCTACATAATGTTGTAGCACACTATTTTCAAATTTCAGCATGAGATTCATACTTTGAGTACTTCATACCTCAGCAAGAAGCAAGCACATCTTGTACCTTGGAGTATTCAATATTCCAAATGATTGAATAAACCTCTTTAAAAATCCAGCTACTGAATTTAATTCCCATTTTTGAACTATAAATTTGAATCCTTCTCCCATATGATAGTTTCAAATATTCAAAGTATTTCTCGCCAAGATTAAAAACCCTCAGTTTTTTTATTGTTATTCTACAGTACAGTGTTCAGAATCCTCTCATCAAGAAGACAATTAGAACTGAATAAATTTCACCAGTCCAAATTCAGTGCACAGAAAGTACAGAGAGACCACTACTGCATAATATTACACGACTGAACAACAATGCATCGGATGCTATGGAAGCAGTCCTATGACAGAATTTATGTTGATGAACTCCCATATTAGCAAAACAGAGCAAGCTCAAATAAACAACCTAATATTGAATCTCAAACTTCTAGAAAAAGAAGAGCAAGTTAAACCCAAAGCTTATATGAGGAAGGAAATTATAAAAATCAGAGCAGAAATTAATACCATTGAAACTAAGGAAACAATACAAAGAATCAATGAATTGAAGAGTTCGTTCTTTGAAAGATTAAATAAAATTGACAAACCTCTAGCCAATCTTATCAAAGAGGGGGAAGAAAGCTGGGGATTTAGCTCAGTAGTTAGAGTGCTTGCCTAGCAAGCACAAGGCCCTGAGTTCAATCCCCAGTATAAAAAAAGGGGGGGGAGGCTCAAATCCATGCAATTAAGGAATGAAAAAGGTGAAATCACAACAGATCCTGCAGAAATCCAGATCAATACCTACTCCAAGAAACTTTATTCTAATAAGATGGAAAACACAGAAGAAAATGACAGAATCCAAGATACATATGAATTACCAAACCTGGATCAAGAAGATATAAAGATCCTAAATAACCCAATATCAGCCAATGAAATTGAAAACTTACCAACAAAGAAAAGCCCAGGTCCTGACAGATTCACTGCTGAATTCTACAAGAAATTTAGAGAATATCTAATGCTTCTACTCCTCAAACTCTTTAATGAAGTAGAAAGGGAAGCAATACTCAAAATTCATTCCTGGAAGCAAGCATTATCCTGATACCAAACCAGAGAAGGATTCAACCGAAAAAGAGAACTACAGGCCAATCTCCTTAATGAACATAGATGTGAAAATCCTCAATAAGATACTGGCAAATGGAATGTAACAAATTATCAAGAAGATTACCAACTATGTAGGCTTCATCTCAGGGACGCAGGGATGTTCAACATACTCAAATCAATAAATGAGATACACCATATTAACAGAGCCAAGGACAAAAACTGTATGATCATCTCAATAGATGTAGAAAAAGCATTTGATAAAGTCTAATACCCATTCATGATAAAAAACCCTAGAGAAAACTGGAACAGATGATCTTTATCTCCTCAATCTGATAAAAGCCATCTTTGACAAACAGCTAACATCATACTAAAATGGACAAAAGCTGAAAGTTTTCACTCTAAAATCAGGAAGAAGACAAGGATGTCAACAATCATCACTCTTATTCAATATAGTTCTGGAAACATTAGCCAGAGCCATTAGAGAAAAGAAAAAAAAAGAGAGAAAGAAATAAAAGGAGTAAGGATAGGAAAAGAAGCAGCTAAATTATCATTATTTGCAGACAACATGCTACTCTACAGAAAAGACCCAAAAAAACTCCACCAAAAGATTTATAAATTTTTTTGTTTGTGTGTGGTGCCGGGGATCGAACTCAGGGCCTTGTGCTTACAAGGCAAGCACTCTAATCACTGAGCTAAATCCCCAGCCCAAGATTTATAAATTTAATGACCGAATTCAGCAATGTAGCTGGATACAAAGTTGACACTCAAAAATCAATAGCATTCCTGTACACAAATAACAAATTCCCTGAGACAGAAATTAGGAAAACAACAACTTTCACAATAGTCTCCAAAAAATGAAATACCTAGGAATCAATCTAAAGAAGGAAGTAAAAGACCTAAACATTGAAAACTATAGAACTCTGAAAAAGGAGACCGAAGAGGATATCAGAAAATGGAAAAATATCCTTAGTTCTTGGGTAGGAAGAACCAATATAGTAAAAATGCCCATATTCCCAAAACTGTTATACAGATTTAATGCAATCATGATAAAAATACCAATAGCATATCTCACAGAATTAGAGAAAAAAATCCTAAAATTCATTTGGAACCAGAAGAGACCTGGAAGAGTAAAAGCAATTCTGGGCAACAAAGGCAAAGCAGTGGCCATCACAAGCCCTGACTTGAAATTATATTACAAAGCTACTGTGATAAAAACAGCAGGGTACTGTTTTTAGTACAGTAATCGATGTACTAAAAAAAAAAAAAACCAACTAATCAACGGAACAGATTAGAAGATGCAGAAACAATTCCAAACATGCTCAGCCACTTTCTCTTTGACAAAGGGCCCAAACAACTTCACTGGTAGAAAGATAACCTTTTTAACAAATGGTGCTGGGAAAACTAGCTCTCCACATGACGAAGATTAAAACTAGACCCATACCTCTTACCATGCACTAAACTAAAATCAAACTGGATCAAAGATCTATATATTAAAACAGAAACACTTAATTTGCTGGAAGACAGAATATGGAGAACTCCTGAAGACATAGATATAGGCAAAGAATTTGTGAACAAAATGCCAGTTGCCCAGGAAACATCACAAAGAAGCAACAACTGGAATCTCATCTTATTAAAAAGATTTTGCACAGCAAAAGAGACCATCAACAGAGTGAAGAGACAATCCGCAGGGTGGTAAAAAATTTTTGCCAGCTGTTCCTCAGACAAAGGACTAATATCTAGAATACATAATGTTATGGTTTGTGTCTAGATGTCCCCCCAAAGCCGCATGTGGTAAGAGATAGCTGGATCTAGAGTGTGTGATTACTAAATTGATCCACTGATCGGTTTGGCATCGTTCTGCTGGGATCAAGGATGTGAGACTCTCCAGGGAGTGCAGGCTGCCCTGGAGAAAGGTAGCTTAGATAAAAGATACAGGAAGAAGCTAATTAGCTGCTTGTTTGCATTGCTTATTTGCATACATTCCTTGGATTCCTCACTTTACTTTGCTGCCGGTGGGCTCCCGCTCCGGCATGCCCCCCGGCCCTGCCTCTGCCATGCCGCCCTGCCTCGGACCCAGCAGACTATAGACTGAAACCTCTGCAGACTGTGAGCTAATAAACCTTTCTTCCCCTAACTTTGGGTGTCAAGTATTCTGTCCCAACAACGAGAGAAAAGTAACTAAAACACATAAAGAACTCAGAAAAAGCAGACCCCTCCCCCAAATTTAAAGACCCAATCCAAGAATGGACATTTGAAATGAATAGACACTTCACAGATGAAGAAGTAGAAACAGCAAATAAATATACAAAAAAATGTTCAACATCACTGGTCATTCAAGATGCAAATTAAAACAACACTGAGATTCCATCTCGCTCCAGAAAGAATGACTATTATCAAGAAATCAGCCAATAACAAATACTGGTGGGGCTGTGGAGAAAAAGGAACCCTTTTCCACTGTTGGTAGGAATGCAGACTAGTGCAGCCACTGTGGAAATCAGTGTGCAAAAAACTAAAAGTGGATGTTACATCTGACCCAGCTATTCCCCTTCTTGGTATCTTCCCAAAAGAATAAGAAGCATCATATCACAGCAATATTTGCACACCCATGTTTACAAAGGCACAGTTTATAATAGCTAAATCTTGGAAACAGCCAAAAGACCCATCAACCGATGAATGGATAAAGAAGATGTGGGTTTGTTTTTTTTTTTACAATGAAGTACTACTCTGCCATAAAGAAGGATAAGCTTGTGATCTTTCTAGGTAAATGGATGCATCTTGAGACCATACTCTTAAGTGAAATAAATCAAGACACACATGTTTAAATACCACACTGTTTCTCTGGTGTGAGAAACTGAAAGTGTAAATAAGGACCAAAATGTATAATATATATCAGGAAAAAGAAGAAATTGTTCAAATGGAAAGGGGGAACAATGGAGGGGGAAGAGGGAAAGGAAGGGGGAAACAAGAAAAAAAGAGTAGAAGGAAATATATGCCAACAAAAGTTGGGCATGGTGGTGCATGCCTGTAATATCAGCACTCAGGCGGCTGAGGCAGGAGGATTGCTGCAAGTTCAAGGCCAGCCTGGGCTATGTAGTGAGACTTTGTCTTGAAAAACAAAAACGAACAAAAAAGCAAAAAAAGTTTTTCTAAGTAAGGAGGGGAATGGGAAAAAAAGAAGAAGCAAAATATATCATGTATAGGCACAAATTCTCTGTGATTAATGTCATCATTATGTATATTTAAAATATACCACTAAAATAAAAAAGGAAAAAAAGAAGAAAAATGACATGATTGACTCACTAATCAATAAGTATGTCTTTAAGAGTAACATTTATTTTTATTAAAAGCTAATTAGAATGATTGATAAACAGGCTGCTAGATATCCTAGGTAACCAATGGTTTCCTCATTTGCCACTCAAATCTTAGAGAGAACTTCTGAAAAACACATTTGTTCACTTTCTTTAATAATCGTCACATAGGAAACAAACTTGATGCATTTCCCTAATATTAAAAACCTTGAGAATACCTCAACAACATGATTTGGGATATCAATGATCCTTGAGCAATAATTCAGAAATAGATATAAAACATTTAAGATTAAACTTTGTTTAAAACTCTGGTATCAGCATGCTTTCTTCCAACTGCTTATTTTTCCTTTAAAAAATAATGCAGGGAAAGATCCTGGTGAGCCAAAATATGCACAAATGTTTTCAAAATTATAAAACATATTTCTGTTTCCAGACTCGCTTACTTTTTTTTGTGATGGCAGCACTCAGCATATATGGTAAATGTTTCTAAAACCTGCAAGAATCTTTGTAAGAAGTGTATCAAGCACTAGCCCACAAAGTGACACTGTGAAAGAAAAGCAAAGACCCACTGAACGCAGAAGGTAAGGGGCTTTATGACAGAGAGCAGAGCAGTTGTTATGGACAGTCAATGTCAGCTTTTCAGAAAAAGGCCAAAACACAAAGATCATGCTGAAGTTTGAATGTGCTGAGGACAGCTGCAGATCTAAGAAAAATGCTAAGACCTGCAGAGAAGCAAGCAGGGGCTGGGGATACAGCTCAGTGGGACAGCACTTAACTAACGTGCCCAAGGCCCTGAGTTCAATCCCCAGGATGGGAAGGGTGTAGGGGGGATCATTTCAAACTAGGAGAAGACAAAAGGCAAAATGATATAGCTCTAAGCTTCATCTGTTTTTATTTTCTTACGAAAACAATAAAGTTCTAATATTAATTTGTAAAGTACTATTCAAATCCAAGATTACAATTGTAGCTAAAAATTTTTTACCACAGAAATGAGTTAATTATAGTCTTGAAAATATTTCTATTTTAGAATTGATATCATCCTTCAATCATTTGGCTCATTCTCCATTTACCAATAAGAAAAGCAAGGTCTTGAAAAGTTGTACACAATTGAGTTATCTCAGAAATCAAGAAGCTGGCCAGGTATGGTGGTGCACACCTGAAGTCCTAGCACGCAAAAGGCTGAGGCAAGAGGATCACCACAAGTGCAAGGCAAGCCTGGGCTACATAGTAAGTTCACAGCCACCCTGAGCTATATAGCAAGACCTTGTCTAAAAAACAAAAAATTAAATAAACAAAGACATCAAGAAGCCGAACTGCTTTCCTATAAACACTGGGAAATATTGGGAAATACAGATCTTTCCTACCTCACTCTCTATCCTGGATTTCAGCAGGTCAATGTCATCAGATAACTTATCCACCTGTGTAACCAGGTCCTGTGCACTCTGCATGCTTGGAAGGAACTCACTGTACTTCTTGCTGATCATACTGCATACCTCACCCTATAAGACAGAACAATTATGAGACAGTGAGATAAGTAGAGAACTTTTAAAAATATACACCTTGTCTTCCATAAGACATCTTTATCAAAAAGATGTGTATGGTACATGTACCAACTCCTCAAAATGAATGTAAGCATTGTGTACTGCAAACGTGTACTAATAAAAATAAAAATTAAGAAGAGATGCTAAACAAAAGACATCTTTTTCATGTTGTAGTTTTCTCAACAGTTACCACACCCTTCCCTCCAAGCCAATGAGTTTTTTCAGAAACACCTTACTTCTACCCTTTAGGGTCCCACATATTAGTGTGTAAAAAGATACTTCTCAAACTCTATTGGTACACAAGGACTGTAAAGTGCTGGAAAAGAGAATGATGGAGCCAGAAGTTCTCATTCAACTACAAGACTATGTCCACTAATTCTAATCACATATCTAAGAGAAAAGAGTGTATTAAATCCATAATCTGTACACTTCAATTTTATTAATTTCTTTCTAAAATTGTAAAGCCTAATAATTCTAAAACTCTAAAAAGAGCCAGGCATGGTGGCATACGCCTGTGATCCCAGCGTTCGGGAGGCTGAGGCAGGAGGATGGCCACAAGCTCGAGGCCTGGCTGGGCTACATAGTAAGTTCAAGGCCAGCCTGAACTACACAGTGAGACTCTGTCTAAAAGAACAACAAATAAATAAATAAAAATTAAAAAATAAAAACCTAAAACTCTAAAAATGATTTGAGTTTCATTATCTCCTTTAATTTAAATTAACATAATAACCTGGGGGCATAACCCTAATTTTGTGTACATGACACAGAATCATAGTATATAATACCCTCATTTATTATTTATATTTCAGTTGATGAATCATTAATTTTAATTTTATGAGTTTTATTATATTAAGCAATGAGTATCTAACATCAAAAAAATCAAAAAGAATTGAATGTTTTATGTTTATTGAGTGTTTATAAAAAAGCATCAAAATTTTCAATATCAGCTGTTTTATTGGTGTACAAAGTCTAAAAAATAACAACAGAAATAAATTCCTATATGAACTACAATGAAAATACCAACAGAACTCTACAGGAAAAATAATCTTTACTTCAATTATCACACCTAAGTGTGTTTTCACACATGACAACAGCACATTCCACATACACATATCACTTATACCAACAGCACATGTGTTTTGCTTTCTTAGCTTTTCTGTAGGACATAGTTTACACCTCACTGGTTTTGCTGTTTTGTTAGGAGATTCTTATTATACAATTTGTAGCAAACAGGAACATAAAATATCAGTAATATAAGTACTAAATTTTCTATATGTATTGTATATTTAAGATAAACATCAATACTTTCACATCAGCTGTGTACTTGCTTACAAAACCTAAAAAATAGCATCAGAAATAAATTCCTATGTGAACTACAATGTAAATACAAACAACATTCTACCACAGAAACAATCTTCAACTGCCACCCCACGTCAGTCTTCACACATGACAACTGCATGTTTATTGCATGTTCCATGCACACATCTCACTGTCCTTTGCTGTAGGGCACAGTTGATACCTTCTTGTTTTTTTTGTTGTCATAGTGGGTCTTTGTGATGCTGGGCCTGCCTCTTTGCCTGTCAGCTCAGCAGTGTGCTCCACAATTTTTTTGCTTAGTTTTCTTTTACACTTGTTATTTTCTTTGTAATCTTCTTTGTAAACTATTTATCCCACGCATGTTTAGGATTATGTAAATGCAACCATTTGCCACACTTTATGTTTCAAGTGACATCATGATTGCTGCGTAATTCATCAATGACACCTAGTCCGCCTTTGGTTTTGTTGTAGCCAGTTACCATTTCAGGCTTGAGTTTTATGGAGGTTCCCTTGTCAATATTTCTGACACGGTGGAATGTTGACATGCTGACATCAGCAGTACCAGTTTGTTTTTCTTTGCCATATATGAGGCCAATGTTATATCTTTCTGAAATCCAACGATTGTACTATACAACTCTTTGCTTTGAAATTGCAAACATTTCATTCTGAATTTCAACTTTGTTCTGGCATATAGTTCCTATGCTGGTCAACTTATGCTGTTAACAATTGTAACATCAATTGGAAACTGGTTAACCAACTGTCAAATGTTACATTCTGATTAGTTTGGGAGATGGGAGCAACAAGTCTTTTCACAACACCAATCATTTTATTATCATATGAGCAAGTGCTTGGTGGCTGAATTCCACGATAAACTTCTAAACTGAAAGCACAATGTCTTCATGTCTACAAGGGCACAAATTTTTCTGTCATTTTGAAGGTTTTTTGAGCATATATACCCTAAAGCCATATGGCTGCAAAATGCTGCTAGGTGTTCAATAGTCACGTGCTCAGATGGTGTGCAAATTTCTTGACAATTACCCACATACTCATTCAGAAAAATGAGCAGATAGCAGCCAGATTATCAGTTCTTTTTCTTTCTTGGTGGGTGCTTTAATCATCAGACCTCAGGCAATTTTGAAGGAAACCAAATCTCCTCAGCGTCATTGTTATTCTACAAACCGGAAGCCCACACCCATAAGTCTTTTACATCTATAAATCTTTTACATTCCTGTGATTTTAGCAAGATAATGCCATGCTAAAAGAACAGCAAATCTATGAATGTTTTCAGTTCAGCTTGTGAGGTGTCCATAATAAACACGATTTTTGAGTATGGCTATTGCAGACACAGAACATTTTACTTGTATTCCACCATTTGTGTATTTCACAACATCTTATGGCATTTCCTCTGTTACAAACAATTTCCAACACTGAATAGCAGTGCTGGCATTCTGTCCCATAGGTTTCACCCCTGCCAAGATCCTCACCATATTTTCAGACACAGTTCTAACACTGCATTGTTCCATTTGGTTGTGTGACCATTTTGTACTATTTTAACTAGCCAAATATATACTAACACTGCTGTTTTCTTCATCATCTGAATCAGGAGGTCATTCCCTGTGTCTGTCTGTATCAGAAGATTCTTGCTCCATTACATTGTCACAGGAACTTTGGCTCACATGGCCAACATCAAATTCTACATGCACACCTCTTACTGCTTTGGAGCTGCTGTACACCCCTTGCCTTCATCTGACAAGCAGGCAAATGCACAGATGGATTCCTGCTTTCCCCACACCCAGTCACTGTGAACCACGCCCACATTCCATTATGGTACAGTACATGTGTACATAACAGATGAATCATGTGGGTATATACTACCCCCTAAAATGCTCAGGTAAACACACCCAAAATCTGTTACACAGAGTGTGATGTGGGTATAAATCCCAAGTTTTCACCTTTACACAGGTGCACACAACTTGCCATTTGTCTTACCAAGTGGATAAACATAAACATTGCTTCCTATATCCCCCAGGTACAGCTACTGAGACGCTCAGCTGGCCGCTATAATGCTAACGTACAAGTGTACAGTAGAAAAGTATGTGATGGGTTTTGTATTCCAGGGGTTATACCTCAGAATAATTCAAATTCAGTAATTTAAATTACTGAATACTCTGAATTGAATTATTCAGTGCGTTAAAAGATACAGGAATTATGTTTGCTTGTAAATTCCTTTTAGGTAGGAAAGAAACTATACAGTGGAGTAGCCAAAATACGAAGCTAAAATGTAATACAGCAGAGTTGTCCTCCAGAAGCATAAATGAGAAAGATTGCCTCTACTGAGGGAATGGGGTATATTTTATACACAATACTACACGGAGACAAAAATAGAAATATGGGTAGAAATACACTGAAAAATGGTAGAAGGATGAAGGAATGGCAATATAAGCAAAATCTGGGAACAGAGGGAAAAAATGGGGTCTACTTGGAGCAAAATACTTCATCAGCTAAAGATTCAAATTGGTAAAGTAAAGTAGTAATAAGGAAGGTAAATTAGATCCAGAAGATGTAGGAACCTCTAGAGCCATGCCAAGGTAGCTTAATAGCCTGCTCTCGTTCAAAAAACTTAAAAAGTGGTGAAAAATCCTAAAACCATGTTACAGAGATACTAGCCATATTAAAATTTAGGAAACTACTTTAGTATAATCAAGAGTTGTTAGGAAGAGTTGTGTCTCATGCTTTTGTGGTGCATGCCAAACTTGCTTCCTTACAGCCACGCTTAATGCACGTACACACACTTTTAAAGAAAAGAAACTTGAACACACGGGCAAATACTGGCAAAACTAACAATGTCAGTACAAAGTGACGGTGTGTGTGGTTCTGTGCAGCAAGTTCATGTATGTATCACTAACATGTTTTATGACACTTGGCATAACCTCAAGGGCTTAAGGATGAAGAGAATTTTAAAACATAGTGGGGAGGATGTTAAAATTTCAGGAAGGAGGTTGGTGCAAACCTCCCTGAGCTATTATATTCATTCACCTATGGAGGAGTGAGTGGAGATGACACTCAGAGCCGGGGTGGCTGGTCCCGTCTTTCTATCCCTTTCCAGACACCCTGGGCTTCCAGCTGTACCCTCCACTCTGCCCTTCTCTCCAGGCTTCCTCCTCCCCCCAAGCCACCCACTCGGCCTGACCTAACCGCCCCTCCCTCCCCAGTGCCCGGCCTCCTCAGTTCCCAAGCGTCCTCTGGATTGCCCTCCAAACTCTCCCTCAATCCACACTTCTCAACCCTCCCACCCTGCAACCCCCCAATCTCCAGGACTGGGCCCATTTTAGGGCCACTCACCGTCTGTGCTTAAGCCCCAGTCCCTTCCCGTCCCCTCACACACCACCCGGCGTCCTTTTCTAGCCAACCAACAGCTCCGCTGCCCTCACCTTGATCTCCTCCACCCGCCTGGTCAGGCGACCGATTCGGGTGCCGAGATCCTCCTTCTCCAAGCTCCCCGAGTGAGCCAAAACTTCCGTCACGAAGGAAGCCATCGCAGCGACAGGAACGTGAAGCTCAGTGGGTCACTCAAGCAGCCAGCGCGGCACCCCACTCCAGCCCGTGGCTTGGGCGCGCGGGCTGCCGGGAGATAGAGTCTGGCGGAGCCCGCGCGCGCGCAGGAGCGAAGGCCGCACTACAGCTCCCAGAAGACCCCGCGCAGACCTGGCTGGGTTCCATGGTGTCCCAGAGTAGCCAAACTATTTAGAGACACTATTTCCTCCTTGGCTGTTTTCAAATATGCTGTTGCTTCCCGCCTATTTTTCACCGCAAGAAATGAAGTGTTTTCACGTAATAACCAGTGCTAGACGTTCAACTTCAGAACGTCAGTCTGTGAAATTATCTGGCCAGAAGAGCGAGAAACCCATCTGGATCTTTTTTCCTTATTCAGTCTCACTGAGGGCAGGAGCCCCGCAGTGGCGGTGCATGCCTGTAATCTCAGCCCTCCGGAGGTTAAAGCAGGATGGATAGCTGCGAGTTCAAGACTATCTGAAGTGCATATCAAGACCTTGTCTCAAATACCGCCCCCGAATCAATTTAGTCAAAAACCTTTTCAAATTTCGTTATTTAAATATGTATTGTACACTGGAAGATGTTCGCGGTTTACCATGTGTAGTATAATTCCTTTAAAGCAGAGCCAAAAAAAGGGAAAGAAAAGCTTCCATAAATATTTTAATACTAAGTTTATTGAGATGTCATGGATTAATACAAGGTACCTTTGGCTTCTACAATTACAAGAGGAGCTCAAAGTGGTGGCCATTAGCTTCCAGGCATTTATTAGTACAGCGAACTGCTGAAGTGTATATACAATTTTGGGGGGAAATATATGTGTGTGTGTGTGTGTGTGTGTGTGTGTGCGCGCGCGCGCGTGTGTGTGTGTGTTCTGTTTTTCTGCAATAAACATGCACCGCTTTGATTAAAACATTCTTTCATTTAAACAAAAAGATTTTATGGGAGCTAACCTCAAGTAGGTACTGACCCTAAAGTTCCTAACAATTTTATGTATCTGGGGAACAGTCTGCTTATCTTAGTGAAGCAAAGACACTGGAGCAAAAGAAGTAAAACTCGGGCTGAGATGGAATTGCTGAAGGACAGCCATATTACTCTGGGAAGGGCTTCTCCCTGGAAGACCAAGTCAACTACCTCTTGGTTGACTTGTTGGCCTTACTTGAATCCTAAATGTCACTAACAATAAATTCCCAGTATTTTGGTTTATATCTAGATGTGCCCCCCCCCCAAAACCTCATGTGCTCATGTGGGACTTTTGGGAGGTGGCTGGATTATGGGCGTATGTGATAACTGGATTAGTCCACTAATTGGTTTAGCATAGTTCTGGGAGTGGATAATGGGAAGGTCCATCCTGGGTGTGGGTGACACCGACCAATAGGCTTGTAGCCTGAATGGAATAAAAGGGAAAGAGAGCCTCATTGCTAGCCTGCACATCATGAATTGTTTCTTCTCTGCCATACCTCTCTGCGATGGTGCCCTGCTTTGAAGCCAGCCAACTGTGGACTGAAACCTCTACAAAGTGAACTAAAATAAACCTTTCCCCCTTTAACTTGTTTGTGTCAGGTATATTGTCCCAGCCATAAGAAAGTAACTAAGACACCAGTAACAAAGAAGGACCTCCAGATGAAATTTCTGAAAAGTATCACATATTTATTGACCAATTACTATATTATTACATAGCAGACACTTCGCTAAACCTGGAGATGCAAAAAATAATAATAATCACAAGAAAATGGGATAATTACTGTTTAGGTTTACTTTTTCTTTTTATGCAGGGTCTCTCTGTGTAGTCCAGGCTATCCTTGAACTTGCCAGTCTCCTGCCTCAATTTCCTGAGTGCTGAGATTATAGGCAGGTGCCACCACACCTGGCTCGATAATTACTATTTTGAAGGTATGTGAGGGGTGGAGCCAGATATAGGGGGCCATAAATCTTATATAGTTGCAGGAAAGAGGAGGACTTTCCAAGGAAAAAAATATGAAGTAACAAATACAAAATTAGACTCAGGATTTGGAAAGAGTCTGTGCAGTAATGAGTCCTGAAGCTTAATTACCTCTAGGAATGTGCAGAAGAAAGAGGAATAATTGAAGGATGGGTACTCAGTCTCTGACTTGGGGAAGTTTTACAGCGTCATGGAAGTTCAACTTAGAGTTGAAAGAGGTGCTCTTACTGGGTACTTCTCAGCTTGAGTCCATAGATTTCAGAGAGGGAGAAAAATACACTATGCCCAAAAGGCCTCGCCTCCTGGCTAGCTTCACCAAAATATGTTACTAGGTTCCAGTATGCTGGGGTCTCCTAGAGGTACTCCCTATGTTCTTCTTATCCTGTACAAAGAACTGGACAAAACAAGCACAAAATGTAGTGATGTATTACATTTATTAAAGATAAGAAAAGATGCTGGGGATTTAGCTCAATGGTTAGAGTGCTTGCCTAGCAAGCACAAGGCCGAGTTTGATCACTAGCCAAAAAAGATAAGAAAGAAATATGTTCTACATAGCAAGTGCAGGCCAGTTAAAAGTAGGAAACCAAATATGCTCTAAGAGTGAGAGCAGGCCAGTGAAAAGGCCCACAACCACCACAGATGGTTAATGGCTGTCTTTTATATCATGCACTCCTTGGGCTGACATCAGGTCTTGAAAACCTCCTTAAATTCTTGTGAGAAGAACTGAAAATTGATTCCTCTTCAGGACTTGGGCGCGTTTCTCTTGGATCTCTGTGATCAACAGGTCATACCTACTTGCACAGCCAGTTCGCTATGCCTTCATCTCTTGCCTCATTTCCCCAAGAGAACTAAATCCCCATAATTCCTTATGGGGTGCTGAGGGTGTGAGGGGTCTCCATCTTCATATGGCCATTTCCTGCTGAAAGAGGCTACGGGCCCTACCTATTGGGGATTACGTGCTCTTGAACTACCTTGAGATGTTGTGGCTCACTAGCTGGGTTGAAGGTGGAAAAAAAAAACCTGTCAGAAGACAATGAGAAAAGAGTCAGTGTCTATATGTGAGCTAGCTGTTCAATAGGAGAAATCCTGTTGAATTTGTCAAGACAGTAATTTTATTATTAGGTTGGGAATTTGAGCCCAAATATGAGAAGGAACGGTCAGATTTCCACACCTCTGTGAAGGAGACAATGTGTCACAGAGGGATGTCAGATAAATTACTCACAGCCTTGGAGCCCTAGCAAGACTCCCCACATTATGGATCTAATCAAAAACAGGAGTCTCAATACAGGGCTCCGTTTAAACTGTGGTGAATGATGGGTCATTAGTGACTGCACTTATCTGTACCAGAAACAGTAGTGGAGTCTTGCTTTTGGAAGAGTAGCCTCAGATCCCCCAGAGGTTCGCAGGAACAGATTTCCTAACAAAGGAGGTGGCTTGGGCTTGCCAGGGTCATTGTAACCACAGAGTGTGCAGGCTTTGCAGACCTGCGATCACTGCTAGTCCTAGTCCTGTAAAAAATTAAGTGACATTTCCCTGTGTAGGGATTTTATAGCTTTCCACTCTGTCTGTTGAGGAAGAACCAGCTTAACGGTTCGTCAGGAACTGGGAATAAAGCTGGGGTTTTGAGAGGCTGTAAGGCTCCCCTTCTTGCCTCTCTACCAGCCCTTTAGTTTTCCAAGGAAACTTCAAACATGTCTCTTTGGGGTCCCTTGCAATGAATGACAGTGACCAGCTTGGGAAGATACCATATTAGTCAGAAAGCCCTTTCTTTTTAGATTGCTCCATGGGCAGGTAGCAACAGAAAGGTGTGTTTGGGGTCTGTGAAAATATTTAGCTTTCTGCTAAATATCAATGTGTGAGTAAAGGCTAGAAGTTCTGTTTTTTGAACAGAGGGCCATGAGGCAAAGGGTTTGGTCTCAATAACCTGTTGTGACCTGACAATGCATGGCCTGCCTTTTGAAATCTTTCTTGGACAAAACTGCTTCCATCAGTGGACCACTCCTCAGGGGCTTGGAGGGGCAGGTCACTGATGTCCTGCTGTTTTGCATAGGTCTACAAAATCACCTGTTCACAAGATTGCCTAACCCTTGAGGCTATAGGCATCAGTGAAGCAGGATTAAGAGTAGTGCAAGTCTTTATGGTAAACTCAGGGCTGTCTAGAAGCATGGCCTGACAGAGTCCCAACAGGTAAAATCTGCTTTGGCCTTTGCTGGAATTGGAGAACTGTGTCCAATTTTGCTAGTAAATCTCTTCCTAGTAAGTGAGTAGGATACTGCGCTACAATTAAAAATGAATGGTTAAACATTTGGCCTTCGAACTGACATGTGAAAGCAGGAGTAAAGAAGTCCTGCCTAGGCCAGGCATGGTGGCACACACCTGTAATCCCAGCACTCCAGAGACTGAGGCAGGAGGATCTCTGACAGCTCTATGCCAGCCTGTGCTGCATAGTGAGTTCGGCCAGCCTGAATGACATAATGAGACCCTGTCTCAAACAAAAAAAAAAAAAGAAAAGAAAAGAAAAGAAAAGAAAAGAAAAGAAAAAAAGGCCTGACTAGGGCTTTACCTTCAATTACAGCTATAGATGGAAAAAACATTTTTTAGAAAAGGAGGTTAAAACAGTTACTACATTTGTTTACCCATGATGTCTAGGATCACCTGTGTTTTGTTTTACAGGAGACGGAGATGTCAGCCTACTTCTCTCACTGTAGCCCACTCTACCTATAGAACAAAATTATTTTCCTACTTTTACTTGGCCCAAACTTGACCTGCAGAACCCATTTCTTTTCCTACTTTTAATAAATGTAAATTTTCCTCTGTTTGCACTTGTCTTGACCAACACTTTGTCGAGGACAGAAAGAACCTAGAAACCACCACTAGAAGGAGACTCCAGCACCCCAAAACCTGGTAACATATTTGGCATAGCCAGCCAGGAGCAGGTAAGGCCTTTTTGGCACATTTTTGGTTTCCCTCTCTCTAAAATTTACAGCTAAGAAGTGTTTTCTTTCTGTCTGTCTCTTCCAGGAAAGCTCCAATCTCTTTCTCATCCCTTTTCCCCCAGGACAGGCCTTCATCCTTCAGAGGGCTCAATATTTTTGGTTACCAGGGGGTGACAGAGAGCTCGATATCACTCTGCTCTTCCAGGAATTCCTTCAGGAGCCCCTGAGCAGGCTCTACACTTCTCTCTAAGGAGTCAGTGGGCCAATATACCAGGGGAAAACCCTGCAGATCTCAGCCATCTTTCCATTAGACTGCGTCCTTAAAAATTAGGAACGATTTGATCCTGAAGGAGTTGTACTGCGCCACAAGGTATGGAGAGTTCTAAGGAAAAAAAAAAAAGCACCAGTGTCCCCTGCTTCACTAGAGATGTCTGTTAGTAAAGTTGAGTCTCACAAATGTTCCTGGGGGCTCAGTGGGTTTGCATCCTTCTGTGGGGCATGCCCTCTGAAGAACGCCAGACCTGGTCTTCTCTCTCTTTCCACTGCCCTCATGAAAGTAGCTAGTTGGAGCTCCAGGGGCTCCACCCTTGTCTTTACTATTGCAGTCGTGTTTGGGTCCAGTAACTAGGAAACCGCAAGAGATGGGTACAGGATGGCAGTCTAAATTCTTCAGTTAGATTTTTTTTTTTTTTGGAAAAGGCAAGGAAGGTGTGAAATCTCTTATGTTCAGGCTTTTATGGCTTTTTATCTCTGTAAAGGCCCAAGAACCACAGTGCTTAAAGAGGCCTCCCCAAAAGAAAAAAAAAAAACAAAAAACAAAAAAAACACCTGTCCTCAGGTGCCTACCTGTCTGAGTGACAGGTTTTTTTTCCCTTCAAAACATCAAGTGAGCCACAATACCCCAATATAGTCGGAGGGCACAAAATCCCCAGCAGATACAGCCACTAGCCCCTTTCAGCAGGAAGTAGCAATGTGAAGATGAAGACCTGAAATCTCTCAGCATCCCATGAAGAATTAGGAGATATGCGTCACTCACAGGAAAATGAAGCACAAGTTTAGGGCATGGCGAAACCGGCTGGGGAAGCAGGTGCCACCTGTTAATTAGAGAATCCCACGACACATGTGCAGAACAGGTCCCAAAGCCCTGCACATGGATTTCTCATGAGAACTCGAGCAAATTTTTGATAACGGCACAGAGTGGATGCTAGAGGAAGGATAGAGTGGGCTCTCTGCCACTGTGTTCTCTCACTATAGTCTGCTCTTCCTGTAGAATGTACTTCTTTTCCTACTTTTACTTGGCACAAACTTGCTCTGCAGAACCTGTTTCTTTTCCTTTTTTAAATAAATGCAAATTTTTGCTATCAGAAAAAAAATGATGGAGGTGTCCACGGACAGGTCGCTGCAGATTGCCTTGAGCCCCTTGGGTCCTCATATCAGAGTGGGAAGTGTGACTTTTGACTGGCCAAACCTCTCTCTAGGAGCAGGGACAGTAAATCCTCCAGCACCATGAGTCAGGCGCGTTGGCCACCCTACACTGAGAGCAGAGTCTGGGTGGTGTTTGGTGTAGTCGTGTGCCAGGCGTCCAGTTTGAAGCAGGCACTGATTCATCCCGGGTTTTCCCTCGGATGACTGGGATGTGCTTAAAGTATTGCCAATTGTGATGGCTATGATTTTAGTCTGTATTTTTTCTCGGTCCTTCTCCTTTCATCCTCATCTATTCCTCTGAGATGAGGCCAGTGTCCTGGACCTCTCCCAGCAGAGTCAGGAAATACCCCATGTTTTCCATTAGGGACTTAAAGATCAAGGTGAACTGGGATATGGTAAGAAAGTCTTCTTCCAATGAGGGGCTAGGACATTTGGGCCTCATGAGGAATTGGTAGGTCAATACAGTTCTATTCCAGGCAGAGGAGAAATGTAGAGAGCAGCCAAGAACTGAGATATCAACACAACACAGATCATCACCTAGCCCAGCCCAGTCCCAAAATTCCTGTGACATTTTCTCACTTGACAATATATCAAAAACACTTTTCATGTCATTAAAATGTCTCCTACATCATCTTAAAATACTGCCCAGTATTAACCAATATTTACAATTATTAACAATATTTTAATGGGCATTTTGATAAATCTTTGAAAACTACTTATCACAAAAAAAATGGATAAAATCCTGGAGATAATGGGTTGCATCAGAGTCTGGATGACTCTGTACAAATGTGAAGTCTTATTTGCCCTCCAGAAAGATCATATCAATGTGTATTCCCAGAACATTGTCCTTGTGAACTCAGAGCTGGGGAATGATTTTAACCCTACGAATGTATTTACCAAATACATATTGATGGCTTACTGGATGGCATTTTGCCTCTCCTGGGACCTTGCTCCAGAATCCACACCCATATTCAACCTTGGATTCACCTCCTAAACCTAAATATTGTCAAGTGCCAGACACCTGCCTCAGCTGCGGCCGGGAAAACTAATATAGGAAACCTCTTCACCTGTGAAAGACTTCCCAACCCCGCCTCCAGAAAAGTAGTCCCTGCTAACCAGTCCCTGCGTCACCTGTCCTTATTCTTCTGCCTCTGTGGCCAGAGCAACTATGGCCTGGAGTTGCCGTGGGAGACTACAGCTCGGGGGACTGCTTCTCTCCCTCCTGGGTTGGGTCTGCTCCTGTGTCACCTCCATCCTGCCCCAGTGGAAGACTCTCAATGCCGAAATGAACGAAATGAGTACCTGGACCCTGGGGCTTTGGGGGGTCTGCGTGAACCAGGAGGAAGCTGGCACTGTGTGCAAGACCTTCGACTCCTTCTTGGCTCTGCCCCGGGAGCTACAGGTAGCACGCGTGTTCATGATAGCTTCCCCAGGGCTGGGACTACTGGGGCTTCTGCTGTCCAGCTGCGGGTCTGAATGTTGCCAGTTTCACAGGATCACGGAGGTACTCAAGGGGCGCCTTTGCCTCCTGGGAGGAATTTTGGAGGTATCAGCTTCAGTCACTACCCTCTTTCCAGTCTCCTGGGTGGCCCACGCCATAGTCCAAGAATTCTGGGATGACGGAATCCCTGAGATTGTACCGAGGTGGGAGTTTGGAGATGCCCTCTTCCTGGGGTGGGCTGCTGGTCTTTTCCTGGCTGTTGGTGGACTACTCCTCATCTTTCCCTCCTGCCTGGGAAAAGAAAACGTGCCTTCCCCCTGGATGGCTGATTGCACAGCCCCACCATCCTGGGCTCCAGCAGAGGAACTAAATGGCTCCTTCCACCTCATGCGAAGACCTGTAAACCTGGACGTCTAGGACTGGTTTCTGCCAAGGAATCTCTGCAATTAAAGGAATGCCAGTAGAATTCTCTTTCTTCCTTATCTTTTATCACTTTCTATTTGTGTGTGTCATTCTGGGGAGAGTGGTCACTGTCCCATTTCTCAAGGATTTGATTATTTTAGAAAGTGACCTTCACTTCAAAATGAAAAGTCAGGACACAGTGTCTAACAAACATGTTTTTGATTGGTTGGTTGGTTGTTTTGAGACAGGGTCTCACTCTGTCATTCAGGCAGGCCTTGAACTTGTTATATAGCCGATGTTGGCCTCAAACTCACAGTGATCTTCCTGCCTCAGCCTCCCAACTGCTAGAATTACAGGCATGTACCACCATGCCCAGAGAAACATGTTTATCTCATTTGAGATTTTATTGATACACAAACACTTTCAAATTCATAGCATTAATTATATCTTTGATCCTTGTGCAGTATTTAAGCAAAACATTTAACAAAGTTGCATCCAGCCAAGAAAATCTAGTGTGAAGAGGCACTGTGCATATAGCCAGAACAGCTGATGAAGGAGACTTGGCAAAGGGAAATGAGCTATTGACCCAGAATTGCACCTCAGGATAGAGATCTTCCTCCATGTTTCAGCCTCAGGTGCTATTTGAAAAGGAGCTTCTAGTAGGTGTGGTTGTGCACATCTGTAATCCCAGCACCCTGAGACGCTGAAGCAAGAGGATATTAAGTTTAAGCCTAGCCAGGGCAACCTGGGGACTTAGCAAGACTCTGTCTCAAAATAAAAAATAAAAAACAAAACAAAAAGAGGTAGAGAAGTATCTCAGTGCAAAGGCCCTGGGTTTGATCCCCAGAACTGAAAGAAAAGAAATAAAAAGGAGCCTCCGAACTGACCTTTCTGGCTTTGTAGACTCTTGATATCCCCAAGGGCAGGCCTCTTCTTGTCACCGTTGTGTTATGAGCCGAGCGACCTCCTGTGTTCGGAGGTCAGAGTCAGTGTTAAGGTGATAGATTGAGCCGTATGATTCACCCAGGACTTGCTACTTTCACTACTAAAACCACCCAAGTCTCAGGCACCCTGGGGCAGTCTGGTTATCCTCAGGCAGCTGTGCCCATTACCGCCAACATAAGCAAGCATGTGGAAAGAATTATCAGTTCTTCAGAAATTTCTTTTTTGTTTTGTTTTACCATGTGTGAAACATTATAAACCCCTTAAGGTCTCAGCTGGTTATGGTGGCACATGCCTATAATCCCAGGACATAATGAGCCCTAGCCCCCCCCCAAAAAAAACCTTAAAGTTTAAAGTTTAGCCCAAATATCAACTGACCTATCTAGGCTGTGGCTATAAGTACAGTCCCTTCCATCATACTAACCCCAGCTCCTTTGCTTGCCTACATCCACCAAGAGGCTCTCTGCTCGCCTGCCTCAGGCAGGGCTTCCTCGGGAATTTCTACAAGTCCTCCAGGAGGAGCCGTGGGTTGCTCACAAACCTACCTGTCCACTGTACTCTGCACACCCCCTGCTCCCCCACTACCACCTACCCCAGTCCCATAATCAGTTGAAGAAGAGTCAGCATTGACCCTGCCAACAATTCCCGCAGCACAGCTAAGAGTGGTGGCACCCAGGATCTCCACATAGCCCACTTCTCCAGGCTCTGACTCACGCCATATTCCTTGCAGAACTGGGGCGATGTCTCCCTCCCCAGGCTGGAGTCGTGCTTTACCAGCGCAGTTCCACGCGTCGCCAACACCTCCCACCTCTTGGTAAACTAGGCCCACCATTGTGAGACAGCTTCCACTTAGATAAAAACACACACCAACACAAAAATAAACAGATTTACGAAGTAGCTCAGGTCTGTACCCTCCTTAGAAAAGTACCATTTTCTTCTCAGGTACAACTTTGTCTTCAGCAACTTTTACCTGAGGCAAGTTTCCCTGGGATTTGTAGTTTCTCCAGCAAGTTCCTTTTCTTCTTATGTATGTTCATTGGCAAATATCCACTTGACACAAACCAAGCCAAATACTCCTAGGGAAATACACCACCAGTACAAAGGGGCAGTCCATATCAAGGATCATTCTGGCCCTCTCTGTTAAGTCAGAAAACTACTGACTTTTTTGTTTGTTTGTTTGTTTTTTGGGGTTTGTTTTTTTTTTTTTTTGCTAGTTTTCAACAGTTTCAATGCTCTGAGCCAAATTCCAATGAGGAGTAAAGCTCAAATATCTAGGTGGTTTCTTGGCCCCTACAGTGTCTGCAAGAAGGAACCATTACTCTCCATCTGATCATTTATTCTCTCATTTAATAAATATTTACCTAGCACCTACTATGCACCAGACTGTGCTGGGAACCAAGGATGAAATGGTAATAAGACCAAATTTTTCCCTGATGAAATGATAAATAGACTAAAATTTTCCCTGTTCCTCATTAAAGCAAATAGTGGAGGCAGATCTGGATGTAAAATCACCGAAATAAGTATGAATTGTAACTATGACATACTTTACAAATTTGGAAAGTTGCATGGTTCTGTGAGATTACACAATACGAGGAATGTGACCTAGTCAGGGAGTCATTGGCGAGCAACCTAAGGAAGTGGTAACTGTTAAAAGGTACAGGGTGGAGAGCAATTCTAGAGGAAGAGGTGAGGCCGGCAAAGAAGGAAGAAGCCAGACATTGAAGCACTCTACCGGCTATGGTAAGAATATCGTCGTCTCTGTTCTCTGACAAATTGGCAAAGTGCAGCTCTGTTAGTGGCTCCAGGCTCTGAGTGCTAACTCAGCCTGCTACAGCTCTGGGCCCTGATGCCACCAGCCAACACCATTTAATGCCAGACACCCTCAGTCAACCCTGCCAGCTCTATGTAGAGCCACATCACCAGAGAGAGGCTTTATTTGAAGAGGGCCTGTGCTGCAGCATGGGCAGAGGGGAAAGGGAAACCACCTTAGACCAGTGATGGCGAACCTTCTAGAGCTTTCAATGATAACAAACAGCCGAATTGTGACCACTGTCCTAGACCAACCTGAGAAGCCTGAGGGGGAATGCTGCTTATTATAGCAACCACAGGCCTGTGATTGGTTAGAATTTCAGCCTGCTGATTGGTCCAATCTGGTCTAAACTCAAACCTTCTGATGCAAGCCCACTGATTGGTACAAATTCAATTCTGCTGCTTACTTCAAATTCGAGCCCACTGCAGTCAGAGAAGATACCTCCCTGGTGGGTGTGTAGGGTGACCAGGACAGTCACAGCTGTCTGGTGACTGTTCAGCCAGCTGTGTGATTGATAGCTGTTGTGTCTCTGCAAAAATGGCAGGGCTACAACCAGGGAATCTTCAGGAGGGTTTAGTTGTGTTAATCACAGCTTGAGATTGGAGATGTTAACAGTAATTGTCCCAGATCCTTCCACGATTTCTGCAATTACAGGGCCAGTTTTCCCACTGACTCTTCAGAGAGCTGACGGCCATCTCCGGAGTGGCCAGAGTGGGAGAGGGACACCGCGCCTGACAGCTGAGCTGCAACACTTGTAAGAAAGACCTAGATGTCAGTGCAAAGTAGCCTGGGTGGGCACTGAGGCAGGTTGTCCCTGTCCATCCTCGGGCGAGGGGTAGAGGGTGTGAAAGAAAGGAGGGAGAGGAGAAGACAGCTATCAGCCAAACCACGCCCTTTCCGGTCATCATAGGGGGAAAGCAGAGAGTCAGGAGCTTCTGTCTCAGTGGGAAGCCACGCGGGGGCCTGGGAATGGGGCCTCGTCCCCAGCAGACAGCAGTAGTGACTCATTGCACCTTTTCTAACAGTTTGTTCCTGTGCAGTTTCCCTATTGCACAACCGTGTAGGGCTTAAGAGCTTTCAAATCACTTTCACATATCCTATTTAACATACTTTGAAAGGAGTTTTTCTGTCCAAACAGCAGAATTCATGTATTTGTTTTGCTAATGAGGAATTCATGATTCATGATTGGGGGGATTTAGGCAAAGTGTCCACAGCAGTAATGAGCTGAGTCAGGACCTGGACACAGGGTTCGGATGCTATAGCCATCATTCTTCACTCATCCCCTAACTTCACCTGATGGGCTGCCTAGAAAACCCACCAAGCCAGAGGAAAAACTAGCACTGAAGCGGAAGGAAAATCAAAGACTTACAAAGAAAACCCTCCTTTGTGCTTATGTTTAGGGTCCAATCATGGTTTTGTTGCCAGGTGGCCCACCTGCTCCTGCTGGTAGCTTGCATCCCTCATCCTAATCCCACATTTGTAGGTGCTGATGACATTTTTCATCGGTATCCGATTACAGCTTTCTCTGCAAAGAAATGGACACAAATTAAAGATTTTTTTAAGAAAATATTTGTCTTCCCAACTCTTCTTCTACAGGAGAAAGGCTTTTTTGGAGGGGCTGCTGGAGTTCAAACTCAGGGCTTTGTGCTTGTAGGCAAGCACTCTACCACTTGAGCTAACTCCCCAACCCCAGGCTTTTTATTCTTTAAATGGGCACATGAGAAGGACTATTAATTCGCAAATAACTAACAGCAGATCATCTCCACCCAGAAAAGAATGTGATTTACATGCTAGTGAGAAGCCACTCAGAGAGTCTGAGAAAGGAGATACTGTTTATGCTTTGAAGGAGAAAATAATGAGGAAAAAATAGAACTAATTGAATCTTTAACAAGTCTTTTCTCATACAGATTTGTAGCAAATTATTTTAACATTCTTTACTGTGATTACACATGGAAAGATGTGTGGTCATATGTACGAGAAAGATAAAGGGACACAAATCAATCAGCATTCCAAGTCAAAAACATTTATTATATACAAAGAAGTGTGATAACTTAGGGACACTGCAAATTTGCTGCAACTCAGTACATCTTCTCCACCGGACTGTCTTCAGATCTGAAAATTTCACCATTAGTATTAAAGAATTCCAGGAGGGCCCTGTTAAAATACTCATTTGTTACCCTCATGAGCCTATGAGACCAGTTCCAGGGAAAACTCCTTGAGAAAATATGTGGGCTAGATTCTCATAGAACAGGGGAAAGTGAAAACTGGCTTTGCAGGTTTCTGGATAGGAAGTGCTATATTCCTCAGGGCCAGAACAATGAGAAACTCCTTAGGAAAAATGTTTGCAGGCATGGGGCTCTAATAGAGAGCTGAAAGAAGCTAGAATTCACTTTTTACTCTATCAACTAATGAAATGTTTTCAAGCCAGTTGTTTCTCTCAATGACCCTGTATGGGTCACATTTATAAGATGTGGAATAGGCTTTCAGTTGCCTAGAATTTTGAACAAAGCCTCAGAGCCATGAGCTGTGGGTGGTACAGTGTGTCTCATATTCTCAAGGCAGAGGCTCAACTCTGTGCTGCTCAGAGGTGTCTTCATACCCAACAGCCTATGAGAAAGACAAACCCAGCTTCACTGGGAAGCATTTCCGAGAGGGGATTCCTAAGGGTTGGAAGCATGATGTTATCTGCCCTTCCGTGTGAGGAATGTGATGAACCCAGAACTCAGGGTTGTTCCCAGGAGAGAAGCCTGGTACCAGAAGTACATCCCATCCCACTCCTACTGAGCAAGAGAAACTCCATGGTCACGCTCCTGTGTCACTGACTGGGGTGGGGTGGGTTGTGGTGGTGTGCTATCAGAAGAATCAGAAATACCACAGCCATGGCATGGGAACGAGCCTTTTTATTCTTTTTTTCACTTTACTTTTATATGTATTAGTACATAATGATTACACCCATCATGGAGAGTTCATACAGGTGTATAACACATTTTAATTGTTTTTCATCCCCTTCGTCTCTGCCCCTCTCTCTTCACAAAAGCTCTCTCTCTCAAGGCTTTTTATTCTTATGCTCAAGCACAAAGGGAAAGTCATGAGGGTGAGGATGACAGAAGTCCGAGGATGACAGAAGTCCTAGGCTGACACAAACAAAGTGTTACGGGGTCTTGGGGACTCCTTCTAGACAGTCTTTCCAGGTTCTTGTTCCAAACAAAGATTTGGACAAAACAAGTGTAAAAGGTGGCAAGGTTTCACATTTATTAAAGGTAGGAAAAGAAACAGGCTCTGCAGAGCAAGTATGGGAAAAGAAGAACACTCTGCACGGTGACAGCAGATTGCTGTGACAGAAGGAGCACAGTGGCCAAGAGTTTAATGATGCTCTTTTGTATCTCCCGCTCCTCGGGCCATCTGTTCTAGGGCATCCCATCAAAAACCTGTTCTGGTTCTCATGAGAAGAACTGAAGATAGCAGCTTCTGATTGGCTCCGGTTGCACGACTTGGGCCCATGTCTCCTGGATCTCCATGATGGGTCATGCTCACTTGCCCAGCCGGCTGGCTACGCCCTAATCTCCTGCCTCAGTTCCACAGCAGGACGTAAATCCCGTGATTCTTTACCAAGTGGTCAGGGTGTGGAAGTCTGTCTTGATATGGCTACTTTCAGTTGAAAGAGGTTGGAGGTGCTACCTACTGGGGATTACGTTCTGTCCAACGACTTTAAGATTTTGTACCACATGGGCTAGATTGAAAAGAAAGCCTATCAGAAGGCAATGAGAAAAGAGTTAGTGTCTATATGTAAAGAACTGTTGAGCTGAGAAAGCTTGGTGAATTTGTCAGGAGAGTCATGGAGTGTGGTCTGTATCACCATCTGAAGCCTTAAATGGATACATTTTATTAGGCTGGGGCTCAGGTATGAGAAGGAGCACATCAGAATATTTCTTGGTCTGTCTTAAAAGGTAGACTATGACAGATCCAGCAATTAGACATTAGCATAATTTCCACACTTCTGTGGAGGAGAAAGTGAGACAAAGAGGGATATTAAATTACCAAGAGCCTATGTATAGTGACTCTACTTATCTACCCAGAGCATAACTGGGGTCTTGCTTTTACAAGAGGAGTCTCAGGTCTCCCAGAGGTACACAGGAGTAACTTTCTTTTTTTTTTTTTTTTTTTGACTTTTGGAAACAGGGTCTCACTTTGTAGTGCAGGCTGGCCTTGAACTCACTATGTAGCCCAGGCCAGGCTCCAATTTGCGGCGATCCTCCTGCCTCAGCCTCCTGAGTGCTGGGATTACAGATGTGCACCGCCACGCTAGGCTGTTTTGTATTCTTGATGGTAGCTGTTCTGACTGGGGTGAGATGAAATCTCAGTGTAGTTTTGGTTTGCATTTCTCAGATGACCAGTTTTCTATCTAGTGTCCTGATGGTAAACTGGAGGTACCACTTCCCAGATTAGCATTTGGACTGTAACAGCGAGGATAGAATCCCCAGTGATGACTGCAAAATAGGTTATTCACAAAAGTTATCTTTTCTTTTTTAAACAGGATCTTGCTGTCCCTGAGCTCCTTGCTGTACCCACCTCCTGGTCTCAAGCAATCTCTTCTTCTCAGCCTCTAAATAGCTGGGACCACAGGCACATGCTGCCACATCTGCCTATGAAAGCCATCTTGCCGGTCTACTCATCGATGAGTTAAGCAATTCTATCGCTTTCCTGATTTGTAAATCTCTATTGGGTCAGAAGGTCTCTTATAAGATGGATTCTATGCAAAGAACTGTGACATCAGAATCAGACAGGGTTGCTTTCACTTACTGGCTGAACCTGTTTTCCTGGTCTGTCAACCAGGAAGATAATGTGTAGTTTAAGGTTTAAAGTAGAGAGTGACTCCAGGTAAAGCAGAACTCCAGATGAAGTCCTTACAGGGAAATTTATCATGGGGCAAGAATTTCAAGAGTTGTCCTGTCTTGAATAGGTTGTTAGGCTTAAAATAATTAAGGCATAATGTAAGTATTGAGGGGTTGAGGACCTCTGGTAAATGGATATACACGTTAGGCAACCTGACTGGAAGATGGTATCATCAAAAGGTTCAGAGTTTATGCTGGATATAAAAATTACAGTATCTCATACCCACCTCCTGTTTTTAGGTATTTTCTTTAATCACTTTATTGAATGGCCTGACCTTGATACAATGTCACTGCTACTTTCTTTTGGGGGGGTAGATGCCGGGGCTCGAACTCAGGGCCTTGTGCTTGCTGGGCAAGCACTCTCCCATTGAGCTAAATCCCCAGCCCAACACTGCTATTTTCAGTATGATTTTTCCCTTCTTTGCCTCTTGATATCCCAAGAACTCATAACTTTATTGTCATATATGAGCATGAAAATAGGATTGTTGGGTACTACAGAGTTCAGATGAGTACATATCCGAAGTTCACTCCTCTCGAGTGCCTGGTTTTTACCACTGCATTACTGTCAGCATTCTGGTCTTCTGAGCTCTGACCAGAATCTCCCAATCAAGCTCAGCTTACAGCATCTCCGAACCTCTTCAATCTCCTTCTACAAACCAGTTCCAAAGGCTTCTCAACCACGTGGTCAGGTAGTGTCACAGCAACAACTCACTTTTCTTGTGTCCAAATTTGTCTTAGTTAACTTCCCTAGTTGCTGGGACAAAATACCCAACACCTACAATTTAAGGAAGGACAGGTTTATTTTGGCTCACATTTCAGTCCATAGTCAGTGATCTCCAAGGCAGGACAGCATGGCAGAGGGGCATGTTAGAGGAACAGGTGCTCACAGCATGGCGGACAGGAAGCAGAAAGCATCAAGGGAGGACCCAGAAAGAGATCATTCCCAGTGACTCACCTCTTCCAACCAGACCTCATCTAATAGCAAGTTACCTACAAGCCCCCATAGCCCAATCACCTTCCCAAAACTCCATCTATGAGTGTGTCATCTCTTAGGGGACACCTAGACATAAACCATAACAAGAAGTAACAAAGATAATCCCCAAAACCAGTATATAGGAAAGAAACATAATCCATAATTAAAGACATTCCCACAAAATACACAAAGACAATTCTAGGCTGAGATGGCATCAATGATGCATTCTCTCAAATGTTATAAAATAACCTCATCCAAACTCTCCCAGAACAGAAAGATCATTTCCAAACTCATCCAATATGGGCAGAATAACCAAAATACCAAAACTATGGCAAGCACATTATGAGAAAATAAAGGCCAATCTCTCTCATGAAGACACATACACAAATCCTAATCAAAAGTCTATCCCATATGAAAAGATGTCATGATCAAATCCAGTTTATTCTGACAATGCATGGCTTAAAATTTTGAAATAAAAAACAAACAAATAAAATTTTGAAATCACCAGGCATGGTGGTGCATGCCTGTAGTTCCAGCACTTAGAAGCTTGAGACGGGAGGATGGCATGAAGTTCAGGGCCAGCCTGAACTACATGATGAGATCTTGTCTCAAAAACACAAAATTAAATAAAATATAATTTGAAATCAATAAATGTAATTCAGATAGTAACAATGTAGGGAAAGACCTACCATCATATACATACACAAATTCTGATAAAATTCAACATTTTTTACTCATGATTTAAAAAAAAAAAAAAAACTTAGCAAACTAGATAGGAATAGACTGATCTTTACCTAATAAGAAAACTTTACAGTCCTAAACCATAATTAATAATAAAATACTAACAATTTGCCTCCCTTTGAAGGACAAAGATGCACTGTACAACAAGTCCTAATAAGTATGACTGGAAAAGAAAAAAAAGTTTTAAGGATTCAAAACAAAGAAATAATTCTTCACAAATAATGTAATTGTATATAGAGGAAATCTTTTAAAATCTACAAATCATTTGAATAAGTGACATTATCAAGGTCACTGGTTACAAAGTTGACATAAAAACATCAATTTGTTTCTAGATAGCAGTAATAAACATTTTCAATAACTTGAAAAACATTTAAAAACTCAGGAGTCTTTTGGAAAATATGAAAGAGAACATCTTACAGAAATCATGAAAATCTAAATAAGCTGAGCACGGTGTCACATGCCTGCAATCTTAGCTTCTAATGAAGGATTAGCCTTCCTTAGGAGGCTGAGCCAGGAGGATTGAAACCTTGAGGGCACTTTATGAAGACCCTGTTTCAGAAAAAGAAAACACCTTTTTGAAGGGGTGGTAGGTTCAATCTCCAGCACTGGGGGTGGGGGGAGAGGGAGTATAAACAAGAAAGACACCATGATGTCCATCAGCAAGCGTCAACTGATACTAGCATGTCAATTCTCCCCAAATTACCTGGAGACTGTAAACCCAGTAAAAATCCCTGGAAGTCTGTGTATGCCAAGTGTCACTATGTGACAAAATGAGCCCAACATTTATTTGGAAATGCAAAGGATCAATATTAGCCAAGACAACTTCAAAGAAGTCAAAGCTGAAGAATATATAGTATTGGAAATATAAAAAAAATACACTAATGGAGACAATGTGATACTGATACTACTAGACAAATAGGCCAGTGGAACAGACAGAAGAACCTAGAAATAAAACACAGAATAGAACCTTGCTTTATGAAAAAAGGTGATAGTATCAAGCACTGGGTTTTCAATAAATAGGGCTGCGTCAAATTGGCTAAACGTGAAAGGTGAAAGAATAAAACTTCCAGAACACAGAAGAAAAGCTTTATGACCTTGTATAATAATTTCTTCAACAAAAGACTGATAAATTTGATATTAGTATCAAAAACATTTTCACCAACTTTAAAGGCCACAGACTGTGAGAAGTTACATACAAAGCATATATTCAATAAAAGTTCCATAACTGAAATATGTGAGTCATAGAAATCAATAAGCGCAAGACAAGAGGTTCAACAACAAAATTAACAAGTTAGCTCAGTGGTTAAAGTGCTTGCCTAGCAAGCACAAGGCCCTGAGTTCGATCCCCAGCACAAAAAAAAAAATTGACAAAAGGCCCAAGAACATATTTCGCAAGACAACGGTCAAAGTTCAATTAGTTAAATGAAGAGATGCTCGCTCATCAGTAGCTTGCAGGGAAGTGCAAATTAAAACCAGGAGACATCACTGACACACCTTCAAGACTGGCTAAAATTAAAAATACTGACAAAATGTTGACAGGGCTATAGAGCAATGGGTTAATAAAGTGCAGGTGAGAGCTTAAACTGGTCATAACCACTTTTGGAAGTTGTTTGGTAGTATCTAATAAAGATACATCTACCTATATTTGTATCCACATATTCCTATGATCCAGTAATTACACCCATTACATACCAACAGAAATGCATGTGTGTTCATCAAAAGATGTACATGAATGTTCCTGGGAGTATTATAGCCAAAATTTGGCAATAAATGACAATTTATATGATAAATCGTGAGACCTGGTCACACAAACAAACAGCAATGGAACTGAACAAATGATGCTCTAGGCTCTGGCACATTCAATGCACCACTATTTCCTTCTATCCTATCCCTGGTACATCTTCAGCTCTCCACTCAATACTTACCTCTCGTTCACTCATTAATTTGTTTTGCTACAGGACCTACCTGTACTTCATGAAATGTGCAGGATAAAAACCAGTTTAAATGGTTTTTGTTAATACTGGGGATTGAACCTAGGGGCTTTGTACTGAGTTACATGCTTAGCATCCCCTGCTTCTTTTAAAGTTTTGAGACAGAGGTTCAGTAAGTTGCTAAACTGCCCAGGCTGGGCTCAAACTTGCTTCATTCTCTCAAGAGTGCTGGGATTATAGGCATGTGCCACCATGTCTGGTTGCTTTCTAGTTCTGAAAGGACTTTAAAATCCAAACAAAAGAGGTTCCAGTTCCAGTTAACCATGAAAAGTCTAAAACCAATCTCAACAAGATTTATGCTGAGATCAAGTATCCTGCTCAAACTCTTGAGTCATTTTTTGGTAAGGGCACATAAACTTCTTCCTACTCTTCTTGTTTTCCTTTCATTCATTCTTTTTCCCTGCCTTAAAAAATGTAAAAAATCCTTCTTAGCCTGAGGGCTGTAAAAAATAGTCTCAATTTGTGGAGCCTTCTAAGAGAGGCTGTCCCTTAAGGCAGTCAGCTATGGGGGAAAAAGAAAACAGTTCTCAGCACTCCACCTGGTGGTCTGAGTGGATCTAAATGATACAGGTTACACAGTAACACAAACTGCAGATGTTACCTGTTCCTTCTTGGCTAGGTGTAGATTCCCAGTAAGTAATGGGGAAATAACTAGTGGGGAGAACAATAGGGAAGGTGGGGGGAGGAATCAACCAAACCAACAAACTATAAAAGACATTTGAGGGCTGGGGATTTAGCTTAGTGGTTAGAGTGCTTTCCTCGAAGCACAAGGCCCTGAGTTTGATCCCCAGCACCAAAAAAAAAAAAAAAAAAAAAAAAAAAAAGACATTTGAGATGTCATTAAAAGCATAACCTATGAAGACAGCCTAAAGCAGTTCCTAACAGCATCATCTCAGGGTTATCATATGAAGCGAAGTAATATAACCAAAACACTATGTACATTACTCAATAAGGGCAGGAATTAAGAAGTTAAAGACAAATGGTGGTATACAGAAGTTTAAGCAATAAAATGGGTAAGAAAATGATCAACTATTGAAACAAATCTTTGTAATGGATTTCAAAAACAAACCATCTCTGAATATCTGTAAAAGATGACCTGCCAGTTGTTTAAGTTCAGTTTTAAGGGGAAAAAAATTTTTTTTTTGCATTCTAAAACGTGACAAATTCCAATGTGGATATACTTGATGCAATACAAATAACAAATGAGATGGGGCTCAGTCCCCACTCACTGCTGCTCAGGAACTACCACTTGCTCTTTCCAACGCTGGGACCTTCAGCCTCAAGCTTCTCAGGCCTTTAAACTGCCTTTCTCCTTTAAAGAAGAAAAGCTGAAACAAAACAAATGCTTACTCAGTTCCTTCATTTCCAAAGTGAAAAATAGACATTTAAATAAGGGCCAGACTGTACACCAAAGGTAAAACAAATACTTTTATTGCACATTATAAAATCTGCATAGTTGTATCAAGTGTTTTTCCCTCTTATGTTTCCTCTATTAATCTTTAAATTTTGGTTAAAACATAATTCCCAATTAGGAGTACTTTAAAAATGGTTTTCTCTAAATATACATATATATATTCTTTTTTTTTTCTTTTTACAAATCCATATTCCTTATTTTTTAAAAGCAAAAAAGGAGAGGGGAATTGAAATGTTCTGTTGGGCAAATAGTGGCCTCAGACACCTATTTTTGACAATTTTCAGCTAATGGAGAATTTTGCCCAAATGGTTAATAACTATTAAAATGTCACCTTTAGTCAAGCTGCATAATGCTATTCTGTCCCAAGTCCTTCACTGCTTTCCTCTCACTCAGGACTGCGAATGAGGTCTTTTGACTTACTTAAAAATATAAAAGAGAAGGAAGGGGGTGCAGCTTTCCTTTGACTTTTCAGCATCTCCTGCCATGTGACCTTATGTTCTACCCACATGTGAAAGGGGGCAGGCTCATCAGCAACCCATTTTTGTCTCCTCTTGTCAAGAGCAACGCAGGGTATATTACTAATGTCTTATAGTTCAGAATTTTAAAATGTCATCTGTACTTGATAAAATAACTAGTAGCTGTTCATCTGGTTCAGGTTCTGATGAATCACTCTTCTATTCTGCTGTCAAAAATATTTAAGCCTGAAGGATAATTTAAAAAGTGGTGAGAGGCTCAGAAAAGCCCAAGCATTGTGGTTTCAAGGCATTTCAGGTCTTCAGGCATAATTCAATACCTCAATACACTGGTTCCTGCCTTTTCTAGTGAAATAGCTTTTATAACTCTGTATCTAAAAAGTGCAACTTCATCTTTAATCCTTCTTTAAAAATGCAGCATGGGAGGGGTGTGGATGTGAATCTTACTTATCCATCTACTCCCTTTCCCCTGGTGAACACTGTGACAACAGACTGCTGTGAGACAAGCAGGCAACCAGAGAACACGGTGGGCCTTGACCACGAGGTGCTTATTTCACGGTCACAGTTGAAACTCCTTGAATTGATTCCATGACAGCTGCAAATCGGCTACAAAGGTCATAGGGAGAATTAGGTCGAATGGTTGGTGGTTCCTTCAAGACAATGATTTCTGCAGAAGGATCCAGAAGCCTGGGTAGAAACTCCCCTAAGCACAGCTGCAGATTTTCTGTAGAGGGAAAACGAATGGTTACATATACAGCTAAATGGATCCCTAAGTAAAAACTAATAGGCCTACAACTATATTGGAAAACTTTCAAATGGCTTGTTACTCAGCCTCAAAGGTCAAAGCATTATGCTGATCAGCTAACTATAAATGATACATTCGTGCCAACCACGAACAAAGAGCTGCCTGCCAAACAGAGCAAATCTTTGGGTCACTGCTTTCAGCTATTTGACACTGGCACAGTAACACTACATATTCACTTTTTCATGGATCTGTCTTTTGATCATCGATGCTTTTTTTTAATATTTGAAAAGGCAGATATGCTACTCTGTACCATATAATAATGCTATATTCTTTCAAAGGGTTAAAATACACCAATGTGTACACATGGTCATGGCATTAAGTAAAGCCATAGATCACCTATGGTCTAAATAACTGAAGATATTACAAGGAAATATGAAAAAAGGAAATATGTAGCAACTACTTATACCTAATTCATCAATAAATACTATAAACATGAACCAGTTACCAAAATATCTTTACTTGAGTGAGAAAGTGAAAATGAGTATTTATATTAGAAAATAAATCACTCTTCGAGTCTACTAAACTCACCTAGAAAATAGGTTTGGGCTCCCACCCCACGATGCTTTGAAAGCAAGTATATTTCATATACTAATTTATTAATCTTGAAGTTGCCATATTTAATAATGTCTTACAACTTCAGGCCACAGGCAAATTTAGTTAAGGCCACTGGGTAATCATACTCTGCATAAAAAGATTTTGGCAGAGGAAAAAAGAATAGTGGAAATCTGGTATTCCTGGACAGCACTGACTGTTTTCAAACAGGGCTTGCTGGCTGCCCATGGAGGTGCTTGCCAGCCTCAGAAGAAGTAAGCAGAAGTTAAGACACACAAGTCAAGGCTCTCACCCCTTGTTTCCACAGACCCATTATTTACTTATCTTCTAGGGACTACCAATTCCCTAGAACACTTTGACAACTAAAAAGACCATTGTAATTTCTAGGATTTATAAAACTTTAGCAATTACTGGAGATGCTAACAACATACCTGCAATATCCTGCCCAAGGTAAGAGCACCAATGGTTTCTCATGACTTCAATGGCATCCAGGTCATCCTTGGAGATGTCATTGTTAATGATGAGGTGAATGCATGGAATGATCAACTCATTCATCACATTAATGCCCTCTGTTACAGAGTGGTCATCATTTGTTTCGAAGAGTGAAGCCGCTTTGGCATTTAGCTCCTACAGATAAAAGGCAGAATGGGGGGAGAAAATGTCTGAAAAAGATAAATGTCTATTTAATAAGAATCTAAACAAACGGGTCCCTTACTGTACTGCACAGAATTACTAGGGAACCCTGAAAAACCACCGATGCCCGGTTCCCACCCCAAATATACAGATACAATTAGTATATGAATGACTTTGGGATTAGGATTTATGAAAGCTCCCAAAATGGTTTTAATGCAAGCAACTCTGTGACCCACTGGCCTAACTTACAAACCAAGGTCATGTTTAACATCTGTCTCCACTACAAAACCATTCGATGGCTCTCACTTTCCACTGAGCCTCAGGATGTCCTGTATTAAACCGGGTGCAGTAGCACACACCTATAAACACAGCACTCTGAGAGGCTGAGGCAGGAAGATCGCAGTTCAAGCCCAGTCTGAGAAATTTAACAACTTCGCGAGAATGTCTCAAAATTTAAAAAAAACAAAATAATAACACATAAAATAAAATAAAGGCTGGTGATATTCCCTCAGTGCAAAAGCCCTCCTGGATTCTATTCCCAGTACCAGGGAGATAAAAAATAATCCTGCATTAGACACATTGTTACCCAGATCCCTCTCCAGAGAGTCTGGTTTAACTCTCTGGGAGAGGTGTTTGGACATAACTACTTTCAGAAAGCACACTATATGATTCTGAAACACACTGGGGAGCTAAAATCCAATAATAGACTAAATCCCTATGACTGCATTACTGTAGAAGCTGAGCAGGATATTAAAATGTTAATCTGCATTTGGTGATTTAAAATATAAAAGCATGACTCTAATAAAATTTAGTTCAACAAATCTGTAAGGCCTTTTCAGCTTCAAAGTCAGTTCTGTCACATTTACAACCAATACAAAAACCAAAATATAAATCAGAAAAAGAAACTGTTGCAATAACATACATCATGACTTAGTATCCTGTGTTAACAAGACCAAGAGTGGTAGAAATGCTGGCCTGACTCCTGTGAAGGGTGCGTCCTCAGGGTATCAAGGAAAATAAATACAAGCACACAGCCTGAAGGAAGCCACGTCTATGGTTCTCTAAAGAACAAGCAGAGCGAAACCTTGGGCAGGCAGTGGGGTCAGGTCTGCTTTTCCAAGTGGCTGTCAAATGCAAAACAGGCCAGGTTAGGTTTAGTCTTCACTAATGTGTGACAATGGTGACAGCAGAACAGTAGGGTCATTACCTTTTTAAAACCTGGAGTCTCCTAGAAGTCCTTCAAACTTTCACCTACTAGCTAGTAGAGAACACTGGAAAAATACTACATTCCTTCAACAGTCATTTATCACATGCTTACTCTGTGCCAGACTTGGAGGAAACAGCTAACTCAGAGGATCTGTGCTCAGTGAACTCACAATGTAGTAAGAAAATACTGTGATCAAAGCTACAGTGTAAGCCTACAAAAATGGCACAGAGAGCGGGATGGCTGGCTCTCAACTCTGTTGGGTAAAAGAAGAATGATATCCAATTAAAACAATGTTCAAAAAAAAAAAAACCATTCCAATGCAAAACTTCTCATGAAAGTTTGGGGAAAAAAATCTGAAATCATTAGAGATAATTATTTTAAGTTATATCTCATCATGCTTTCAAGGAGCAGGAATACACTTAACATACACGCACATACACAAATCGAAATCTCAAGGCTTTACAAACAATACAAACCAGAAGGCATTTTCTTCGGTATAAAGCAATCACCGATTCCTTCACCCCTCTGCGGGGCCCCTTCATCAGCAGAGAGGCGTTGCTCTGGTAGGCATACACCAGGTAGGACAGTGCTTCTTGATACCTTAGAAAATCAGAAACAAAATGCAGCTGTTCTCTTTTGCCAAAATCTAGAGCTTAGATCTTGTGGTTTTCCAATATAAAAGTCTACTTGGCTGCAATTATAGAGAAGCTGTAAAAGTGGAGTCAGCAGGGTGTACTGGGAGAATCTGAGGGCCAACAGCAGTCTTAGCCCTTCTACAAGCTGGCCAAGAAACTCAAGGCCATCAGGAAACTTCTTTGGGCCTCAGTTTTTCCCATCTCTAAAACTAAAAAGAGGACTAGATGCGCACTGGAGTCCTTGACAACTTGAAAATTCGTTTCTCACAAAGAACATCTGATACAGAATATCTCTTCACTAATTAATGTATCATTATGTTGAAGGATGGCAAAAATGTGCAATGTTTAGAGCAAAACAAAAGTGAAGCACTGGGAAGAGCAGAGGCAGAATGTGTGGCTGTGACTTCAGTGTCCCTGGGTGGGCATCAGTAACTGTGTCCTGACCAACGATCTGATCTAAGTGAAATAAAACGCCAACATACTTTCCTTTTTGATAGAGTTCCAGGCCTGTCAGGAGATACACAGACACCTTTCGAAACAAACTATAATCTTCATGCCACTTCTGTAAAGGAATGACAATCATTAATGATTTGATCTTAGTAAGCTAGTGCTGCATCTTCCACCGCTATAAGTTCTAAATTAAGTATAAATATTTATTATGCACATCTGGCCATACATAAAAAAATAAAATACAAACTTTTGCCAGGTGTAGTGGTGCGTGCCCATAATCCCAGCGCCCAGGAGGCTGATGCAGGAGGATCAGTAGGAGCTCGAGGCCAGCCTGGGCTACATACTGAGTTTAAGGCCAACTGAACTACATAGTGAGACCCTGTCTCAACCCTCCCCCGCAAAAAACCAAACTTTCACATAAAAACCTATTAAACATGTAGAATAAAAGTCTACCATTGACTTTAATTTTCAAAGTTCTCTCCCTTCCACTGAGGAGCAGAAATACTTCACATAAGCTTTAGTATTTAATTGTTTCAACATCCATAACAAAGTCATTCAGCCCTTAATTGAACGGTGGCATACATCTCTAATCCCAGCTACTCAGAAGGCTGTGGCAGGAAGATCCCAAGTTCGAGCCCAGCCTGGGCAACCTGGTAGGACACTATCTTAAAATAAAAATTTAAAACGGGGGCAGGGAGTGCTAAGGGTATAGCTCAGGGATACAATGCTTGAGGCCCTGGGCTCAATCCCCAAGACTATTTAAAAACAAAAACACCACTCAGAACTAGCTTGAATGACCTATCAGTACTGCCAAGTTCATCCACATAGAGGAAGATGAGAGGAAAAAGCTATAATGAGTCCACAGAGCAACCTTGAGCTCAGTAGGTGTGGTAAGCACATCTTGGTGGTAGAACACTTTGTTTTATATGGAACACAACACGTTTTCTTTTTTTAATCTGTAGCTGTCATTTTAATACACATTAGAAAACGATACCATTTTTGGAAACCAAAAACACAATTTCAAGAATTTTACTGCTTAGAACAAGGCTCAAGTAGGTACTCAAGGAACATGAAGTACTGATTCATTGTAAGAGAGAGAGAGAGAGAGAGAGAGAGACTGCTATTCTGAGGATAACAAAGTTCATTTATCCAGTCTTTCCCAGACTCGAACAAGTCTGTGATAACACAAATAGTAATTTTGCCTCAGATACTAGCCTCTAGAAATAATGTTTTTGCTTTTTAGATTAAAAAAGCCAGGAATAGTGTTGCACACCTGTAATCCCAGCACTCAGGAGGCTGAGGCAGGAAGATCACAAGTTTGAGCCTAGCCTGGGCAACTTAGTGACCTGTTTTAAAAAAAAAAAAATTCCAGTAACATAGCTCAGTGCAAAGGAGCAGTATTCAATTGGGGGGCAGGCACGGCTCACCTTATACTCTTCCATATTCATGTCGTCTGGACCAATCTCTTTCAGTTTGGCCTGAGCCACCTTCATGATGCTGATTGATCTGTGTAGGACAAAGTTCAGAAGACAATGAAAGGGTCAGGACAACCCCCCCATCAGAAGACTCAGCCAGGCCCAGGGGGAGGGTGGGTGGGCCTGAGCATTCCCTTCTCACCTTTCATCATAGCTCAGATTCTTATCTGCAAACTGCTCCAGAAGGGTCCGCTCTACTACCCTTTTGGGTGCTTCATTTTGGAAAAAGTAGACAAGAACATGCTGAAGTCGAGGGTCACTGTGAGAGGTGGGGGTCTCCTTGGCAAGCTGATAGAGCCTGGAGTATTCTTCATGGAATGCCTATTAGAGAGATCTGGTTGTTAGGAAAGGATGCACAGAGAAATGAGTGCCTAAAGGAAGACGGTCTCCTAACTCCACAGTAATTCTAAAGGATTCTCACTGAGGACCTACAAAAGCAATTATGGAATCTTTGAGTAGTTTGCATATCCTAAAGGGTATAACTCCTCTGGCATTCTAACCCCAAAACCACACTGTATTCAGAACAATTTTCTCATGAATGTCATGAAAAAACAAGCAGTTAGTTTTTTGGCGAGGTATAGTACCACCCACCTATAATCTCAACATTCGGGGAGCCTGAAGCAAGAGGATTAGAAGTTTGAGCCCAGCCTGGATAACCTAGCAATTTAGCAAGATCCTGTATCAAAATTTAAAAATGGCTGGGGATGTAGCTCAGTGTAAAGCCCCAGAGTTCAATCCTCAGTACTTGGAAAAAAGTATTTCATTTTAATTGTTACAGGCATATCTTTGCATCCAATGCCATGAATTTTTAAAAATCCATATAAATGTATTCAAGTATCTGAAGTTTTATTCAGATACCTTAAGAAGCAAGACCTACTTTCTTATATTTAGGCCCCCAGAATTATATAGGTACAATCTTATTCACAGCTTTATTAATAGACATTTCCTAAAAATAAAAGCCCCTGTAGGCTAGGTGTAACACAGGATGGTGCCTCGAACCAAGGCTGTGGAGGAGCCAGGGTACTGTGGGACAGATTATTCATTAGCTGGACAGGAAAATGGATTTTATGTGTCATTTCAATGAAGAACATTTTGAAACCCCACCCCCAGCTTATAGAATTATTGCCCCAATATTATGACATCTGGTTTGTTAAGGATTAAAAATTTTAAAACAGAGGTACCTTAATAAGCCCTGCTTCAGACCCATCTCGGTCAAAGGTCTGACGGGCTTTAGCTATGGCCAGGATGACCCCTTGCATGGCAGGGCTCAGCATCACCTACCACAAGAGGGCATAAAACACAGAGAGAAAAAGGAGGGAAGAAAGGTTCAAAAGAAGACTGTATAAGAGCAAGAATGCAGAAGGGAAGTGGAGCACTGTACTCCTTGGCCAGCATCGATTGTAAATCAAGTTTCACACCCCTACTCCTACCTGCATGCACAGCCTGTCCCAAGGCCAGCTATGCCTATGCTGTTTTCTTTCATTCAGCAAGACAAAACTATATGGCAAAATATCTCCAATCTGGCACTGCTGAAGAATTAAATTACAGCTCTCAGAGAGGAAATGCCTGAGGTCAGAATTATAATTTAGTTCTGTAACTTTGGGTATATAATTTAAATATACTCAAGTATTTTAGAGTTTTACTAGGATGAACAGTATACTTAGAATAGTCTGAAAACTGGGAGCTACACAAACGATTCTTTTAAAATCTCTCAAAGATTAAAAAAAGTACTCCAGGGCTGGGGATTTAAAGCAGAGGTTAGAGTGCTTGCCTTACAAGCACAAGACCCTGAGTTTGATCCCCAGCACCAAAAAAATAAAAAAAAATAAAAAATACTCCACAGAAAAGAACAAAAGTCTGAAAGAGAGGATTCATAATTGTTTATGTGCAGTGCATTTGTAAAGGAGATAGACAACAAATAACTTAGTATTCTACAGCTTCTTGCTAAAGCTTTAGGATTAAAAGAAATAACGACTTTAATTCACATCTATTTTGCTCGCTGGACAACTGAAAAATTTTTATTTGGAGGAAAAACAATGGACTAATACCAGAAATAAAGATCTCCTAGAAGGCAATCTTTTGTCCATAGTACCAAAATAGGAACTAAATTCTACTTTTCTGAGGCCCCCTAGGCACAAGCCTGAGTGAGCACGTGTATATATATACACACACGAGAGCAGCACACAGCAGGAACAAAACTATCTTTTAAAAATGCTAACTATTAGCTATTAACAGATACCTTAAAAAAGTATATTCAGTCACATGAGCAGAAATGCAAGACTGACTGCACTCATCTCTGTACCTCCTCATCATATCCATCTGCATCAGATCTAACCAGAATCCTTCCCACACTGGGAATTTCGACTTCAGAGACCTCAGAATTGGACTGGGCAGCAGACTCTGCGTCATTAGCCTTTGGGGGCTGTTCTGACTGCTCTGCAGGGTTTGTTTCCTGGGGCCTGGGCTTCTTGGGTTCAGCTTCCTTAAGCTGTGGCAGCAGAATGGGGAGAAAGAGTACGAAAAAGAAAGAGGAGAAATAAAAAGGGGTTGGTTAAATGCAGCAGAGACACAGAATGATAGAAATGTGAGAAATCTGTCAACTGTTGTTGAAAGCTAGACCCTCTTGCAACTGGGCCACCTAGTCAGCTCACCTCACTCAGGGCTGCTTCTACACCACTCTTCTCATAGGCGTGTGCTGTGTTTGCAATAGCCTGGGCAGTCTGTTCCTTCACAATCACAGCATGCTCAGATGACAAGCAGCGAACCCCATGAGAAGAGGCTACTGGAGGCTCTGACAAAGAATCACATGAAGGCATGGGCATCTGATAAAACGTCCACAACATACTGATAACGAGCTAGCAGGATAGACATGCAGTTTCCTACATAACCCTTCTAATTCACCTTTTTAAAATGCCTATGCCAACTTCCCCTAGAGACTAGCAACTCCATGAAATGGGTACTTCAGTAAAACCCCACTGAAGATTCTATAAAATTTACTCTGCACCCTACTTTGTTGTACTGCTTTGTGCCAAGGAAGCTTCCTAAAAACATCCATCTGTTAGGAAGAGCTCCTTTGGACCCTAAATTAGCTTTTATCAAGTCTACTTAATCCTATTATAGCACAGGTAGTATTTCTGCATCATTTCTGCTCATCAAAAATCACACTCTGATTTATTCTATCAGGTTGTGAATACCAGCTACCAATGAAACACATGGTGAAGACTGATGGCATCACTTAGCTTACTGAGGTGTCCAGGGCTGGCTGAGGGAGGACGGCAAAAACGTTACTAGGTCACCAGCACAACACCCTGCTTAGATACCTTGTGATGAAGAGAACTCCTGTGATGCTGAGCTCGATGAGGATTCCATTTGGGGGATTTTGCAAGACTGCTCTTCTTCCCACTCCTCTACTTCCTGTTCAAACCGCCAGTTGTCTTCCTGAATATAATGCTTGAGTTCAACAGACAGGGCTTCCAGTTCTCCTATCATCTGATCAGATTCATTTGGAGCTGTCTCTGAGGAAAAACAAGACAGAGTTCAATCCAGAAAAAGATCTCTAGGAGCCAAAAAGTCCTCTCCAGAAAGGATGCAGAACATACCATCTTTTCTCTGGCCCTAATTAAAAGAACAACAACAATTAAAGAAAAAACAAAACAAAACACATACATGTCAGAAATAATGGCACTATAAGGCCTGTAAATCTGCAGAGCACATCAAGAGCAGTGCCTGGCATGTTGGTAGGTAGGCACTTATTAAATATCTGTTAAGTGAATGAAGGATAGAGAGTAAGGATCTGGAAGCATGGCCAATCAATGCATATACCAAACATTTCTTGTAAATTTAGACAATGAATAGATTCAATGATAATAATCTTATCAATTTAACTACTGCATCTATTGACAACAATGAGATCTACCTCAAGAGGGTCAGATGTAAATTTCAAGCATGTATACTTCCTCAAGTCTCACATAAACAAGTGTTATCAGAAAGCAGTATGAAACAATGGTTAGATAGTCCATTATACCTGCTTATTAAAACTATGATGAAAATGGCAAGTATATCAAGGACATTTTAAATTTACTTCTAACTCTGTGACAAAAAAAAAAAAAAAACTACAGCAGAATAACACATTCATTTATCTACTGCATGATATTAACTGACCTGAAACTAAGCAAGTGACAGCTTCTACTTGCTGTTTCTATAATATAAAAATGAACAATGTGGGCAACAGCAAGGTTCCAATATACTATCTAGTGCTAGAACAGTCATCTGTACATTAATATATATGCTACACTCTCAGGCCTTTTTTGAGGCAGAGTCTCATCAAATTGTCCAGGATGGACTGAACTTGTGATCCTCCTCTGCCTCGGCCTCTAGAGTGCTGGGATTACAGGTATGTGCTGCCATGTGCTTGGCACACCATGTAATTTCAAACATCAGTTATTATTAAATGATCATTCTCTCCATCTCCAATTCCCCAACTGCACTAGCAAGTCAGGAAGATAATGTACTGTCTGGACAAAATACCTTACATGTTTTCTTATGCAATACGATAAAATAAGAGTACTAAAAGAAAACAAGCCTTCTATTTATCTTACATGTAAAAGTGCTGGTCATAAGACCTCTCACAGAAGAAGTGAAGAAAGAGAGAGAGAAGAATATAAGTTTAAATAGCACAGAATTAGAAGTCAGAAGTAGATTTGAATCTCAGGGCTGCTATTTATATACTAGTTGTAGGGACCCTCTTAAAGCCTGTTACCAGGGGTAAAATGATGGTAAGAAGAATTTCTACCCTTTCTCTCTTTTAGAATTATCAATTATTAGAGAAATAGTTTCAAAGCATGCATTAAGGAATAAAGTAACAATACAAATTATAATTATCACTGCTTTTGGTATTATGAGAAATATGAAACTGCTAAGACAAATACACTTCTAAAATTTAACTCTTCTCTCCAAGGTGCACAAATGTGTGTACAAGGATGTCACTAATAAAAGAGGGAAAAAAAAACCTAGAGACAATTTAAAACTCTATCAGTGGGAAACTGGTCAAATAAATTATAGTCCATATATGAGAAGAATTATGTAGTTTTTAAAAAGAATGAGAAGGCCAGACATGGTGATGCACACCTGTGATCCCAGCACTTGTGAGGCTGAAGCACAAGGATCGCCATGAATTCAAGGCCAGCCTGAACTACAAAGCAAGACCCTGTCTCAAAAATCAAAACAAAAAACCCCCAAAACATATTTAGAAATAAGAAAACAAACTAGTTTTTCCTTTTTACTCCCTTTTATACTGTCACATTTTAAAAAATGCATTATTACCTAATAATAAATTATACTTTAAATGTTTTCAAAAAAAGCATAAGACTGTTACCCTCCCTGGACAGTATACATTTTCCCCAATTTCTGGGTTCTGTTAAGATATTTTTACCTGCATTAAAGTGGGGTAGCTTGTCATTAATATACATCAGACAGTAAGCACTAACATTTCTTAGGCCCCCATAGGAATCTCTTTCAAGTTCTTCCCAGGAAGATTCAGTAACAGAGATATCATTGTACTTGAGCCAGGTCTGCCGGGGTTGATTATAGATATAGGCCCAGTAGTGCCCAGCATTGGCTTGTCCTTCATGAACAAGAACTGCATGTAGGCGATAAGGCACCTGCAAATCAGAAAGGAAACTGCTCAGTTAGGTTAAGCAAACTAATCTGATAAAGTTTAGATCATTAAAATCCATCATTGTTTGCAATTATCACAAAGAGGGAAAATGGCTATATTTTTAACATGTGGTGTTTGATATGGGGTCCATATGAAACATCCTGTTAATTCAAGTTGAACTAACAAAAACTTGGCCTTGGAATTTATCTATTATTTCTCAGTTCTAAAATTTTAAAACCAGACAGTTGAACTAGATGATCTTTTCGAAAGATCTCCGAATTCCTATGATTATAGATCTACAACAAGGATAACCTACATTTACTTATCCTTCCAACTCAAAAGTTAGTTTGAATCAGTCACATGCTCCTTGTAATTCTTCTGGTGACTAATGATCACCTACCTGGGGTGAAGACCCTTTACACACTTCACTGTTTCAACAATTAAAAAGGAACATATTTTTTCAATATGGACGAAATACAGCAATGCTTAAAATGTTAAATGAGCACTGGTGAAAGAAAGGGAAGCTAGTCATAGAATCAAATTAAACTTACACTTAATCAGTACCGTGACATGTTTTCAATTCACTGATGGCCAAAATTGTTGAAGTAACACAGAAAACACAACAAGGAAACCTTAAGATTCACATGGTGTGATGCTGTTGCGCCACAGAATAGTACACACTGCTGCTGTTGAAGCGAAGCTCTCCCCGGGCACTCACTGTGCCTGTGGTCTATCACACAGATGCCTTTACAAAGCCAGACCACAGTGCTATTCTGAACAAAAATTTGTGTGGACAGTAACAATTTCTGTACTGCCTAGCTACTTTTTGAAGGATTAAGTTATCAGAGATATAAAACTTGAAAGCATGATGCTAAAGGATCTCAAAAGACCACGGTACTCTGGAAAGGATGGATAACCAGTTCCTGGGCCAGCTTTCCCCACTGCACTACTCACATGCCCATTCTGTGAGAAGTTTTTATTAATATTTGACAGCAAACCTTTCTACTGCATGAAAAAAATACCACAGAGCAGAATCAAAACAAGGATATTTTAGATTCTTCTGCAGGCAAACATACATTGCTATTTTTAAGCCAAAATAAAGGAACAATAGATTCCTCGTTAAGTTTGTTAGTAAATGTTATGCTTATTCTTATATTTCAAGGAGATTCCCACTGGGTTCCAAAGAAAAGTATCCTATTTTCTTGTTGTATCTGCTATTAGTACATCTTGACTATCTTCCCATCAATTTTTATTCTACCTGACGAAGGAGAGGATCACAGTACATCTGCTCAATAGTCTCAGTGGTGCTTGTGATACAATTCTTTAGGTCTGTCAAAAGAGAATACTTTGTTAAAACAATCTCATTCCATGTCACACATGCTGCTCAACTAAGCAAAAAGTATTGCTTATCCATACACACAATTCTAATGATTTCAACTTCCCACTATGGACCACAGAGCAGTAGTTTTAAGCCTACTAGTGCTTTCAGTTATGAAGGCTTTTAATACATTACATTAAGCTTTTTAAAACCATTCTTATAGTCAGTAGCAAAATTTCTGAAAGAAGAAACTGCTTCCATTTAAAAAAAATTTTACAGCATTGCTGAGGTATGTAATAATATGTCCCAGCAACAGGACCTGAATACAGACAGCAGGCCGGATGTGATGGCACATGCACTTGGGAGCTGAGGCAGGAGGATCACCATGAGTTCGAGGCCAGCTTGGGCTACATAGAGAGGTCAAGGCCAGCCTAGAATACATAGCCAGACTCTGTCTCAAAAAAACCAAAAGAAAGAAAGCAATGAGAGAAGGAAAGAGAAGGAAAGGAAGGAGAGAAAAAGAGAGGAAGGGGAAGGGGAAGGAAGAAGGGACGAGGGAAGGGAAACAATCAAGCCAGGAAAAAAATGGAAGGGAAGGGAAAGGAAGGAGAGAGGGAAGATACAGGAAGAAAGATCAATTAATCTTGTTAAAGGTGATCACATGTATTAAGCTTCTATAAATTCTCAGAGATTTTAAGGGAACAATCTAGGAGGGATTGTTCCACAGCTGTATAATAAGGGATGAACCAAGTGTACAGTGCACGGAAGGTACAAAAAAGTCAAAATTACCAGGCCAAAACTCACGTATGGCAATGGCGAGAAGTGTACCCCAGGTGCCTGTCTTCTAAATATTCAAGCAAACAGAAAAGACAGGGTCACTGACAAGTTTTAAGGGTGCAAACCTTGTATATCTTGTTCAATTTCACTCCTCCACCTCTGAAGACAGGTCTTGACAAAGTTCACCTCCTCAGGTGTGACTGTCCGAGGGGCTGGGTGTGCAGGCATTCCCAGGGGAGACCGGGAAGGGGTCCGTGGCCTGCTTGTCGCCTCAGACTTGTGTGGATGGTCTTCACAAGGAGAAAAGGTATGTTCAACCTCCTCAGAAGAGCTTTCTGGGCTTGTACTACAGGAAGACAAAAAACATGCTCATACAGTATTTCCAAAATGTAAGTTGGTCTGAATTAACATGTTTTGGAAAACAAGCTGTTATATGAAAAAAAAGTACTATTATTTAGTGAATATTAACTCTGTAAAGCTATTAAGTCAAACTTTCTTAAATGAATTATCTCACTTAACACAACTTATACTGTGGTTTTACTATCCTTATTTTATCAATTACAAACCTAATATTTAAAAAATTAAGCAATTTACTGAAATTTACTCAGTGAGTAGGTAATGGAAAGAGATCAAAACCCAGATCTGCCTAAGTCTTTGGTTCACAGCTTTTAATCGCTAACTACAATCAATGTCTTCTCACAAAGAAAGGACCAGTAGAAACATAGAGAAGGCTGGAACTGGAAAAATGAAGGGGTCAACTACAGTGATGGACACATAACACTCTACATGAGACTCTCCATCCAGGAACAAAATACACAGAAGCAAGGGAAACAAAATATCAGCTAACATCCAACCCACAGGAATGATACCAGCGCCCCTTGGGAGAGTCAGAGTGTAGGCTTCAAGTCGGGCAACCCCAGCTCTACTTTCCCGAGTTAAATCCCCAGAGACAGGATCAGCCTCAGTTAGTAACTTACTCTCTGCAAAATGTACATCTTCAAAACTCTAACCTAATCTTCCTGTAAAATCCCACATATAAAACGTAAATATTAACTTTTTTACATCAATGCTATAAAGTAAAAAGAACATAGAGTAAATGTGAATTTATCTACCAATTAATTATTGTCAGACAGTAAAAAACCAGCAAGGATATAAAGTAAGTTTCCAATTATACTTAGGCTTCTATTTCACCACAAAACTAGAGACTATAAACTTCCTGTAGCTTTGACTTAAAAGAAACTCTCAGTCTCCCAAAACCCCATTTAGAAAGAATAGTTGACTTTTCACCACAGAAGTCCTGTTTTTCATGAGTACTACCATTCTGATTAGCCAAGACACAAACATGTCAAGTGTGATCTGAGCTGACCCTCCCAACTCCTCCAGGCCACAGTGACTGTCACACCTGAAGCAGCGGGAATAGGATCAGAAGCCAAGGTGACCTGGCTCCTGATTTCTTCACTAGATAAGCCCCTCTCAACTGGCCTCTTCAATTTCTAGCCAGGCCTTTCTCATGTTCTAATTCTGTACTCATGAGTAAGTCTTCCCTTGATGTTTACTTAGCCATACATCCAATAGGGCAAAGGGGAAAAGAGATGTCTAGGAAGAGCAGGGCCTGACTTTCCTGAGAAAGGTGCTAGTGCAGCTGGCTCAAAGCAAGGTACCCACACCATCTGGAACAGGGAAAAGCCTCCGAGCAATCTCCAACAATTCTGGGGCACGACAAACATGCTGGAGGGAATTATGAACACCGTGACCTGGGTAACAGGTGGCAGAGTCCTTCCCTTCAGGCAAAGAGCTCAGCCCGACACGGCGGCACATACCTGTGCAGTCAGCACTTTGGAAAGCAAAGGCAGGAGGATAGAAAGTTTGAACCCAGCCCAGGCAATTTAGTGACTTAGGAAGACTGTCTCAAAATAAAATATGAAGTTAGGAATGGTAGTGCACAACTATAATCCCAGCACTCAGGAGGCTGAGGCAGAAGGATCGCCACAAGTTCAAGGCTGGCCTGGGCTACACAGTGAGTTCAAGGCCAGCCTGAACTATGTATCGGGACTCTGTCTCAAAAAAACAACAACAACAAAAAAAAAAAAAAAAAAAAAAAAAAAAAAAAAAAAAAAAAAAAAAAAAAAAAAAGAGAGAGAGAGAATAAAAATAAAAAAGGGTTGGGGATGTAGCTCAGTGTGAAAGCCCTGAGTTCAACACCCAGTACCAAAAAAAAAAAAAAAAAGAGCTCACAGCCTCATCGGGTAAGTGCTAATCAGGTAGAAAGATGATACATTGTTCAAATTAAACCAGAAATCCAGTATATACCATTTTTCAAAATCTGTTTTTCATTACCTTTCCTTGGATGTCAGGTCAGAAACCGGGCAGTGGACGGAAGAAAGTGGCAATGTCATATGCGCGTCACTTAGAGATGGACAGCTTTCTGAGGCAGGCTTTGTACTGGCAAATTCAATAACATATTTCAACATGTCTGGGAGTGGGAACCGAGCTGGACCCGAGCCATACTTCACATACCTAAGGGGCGAAGACAATAGTACTCTGTAGTGCATTTTACGATTTGCTAACAAAAGATCTATGGCCCGAAGAGTCAATGGATACACTTGTTCTTAAAGGCACACAATATTTAACAGGTTACTCAATCTACAGGGCCTGTGCATGGGGGCACGCACCTACAATCTCAGCACTTGGAAGGCTGAGGCAGGAGCACTGCTGTGAGTTCAAGGCCAGCGTGAGCTACATAGTGAGTTCAAGGCCAGCCTGAGCTACATAGTGGATTTAAGGCCAGCCTGAACCACACAGCAAAATTCTGTCTCGAAAAAAAGTAAAAATTTCTAAAAAGCTAATATTTGGCAGGAAACACTTCAAATGGCTCATAATCAGTCATGCCAGGTATGCTTCCTCTTAGTGTCATGTCACATTTAGGCCCTGGTCATATTTCTTAAGGAAAAATACAAATGTCACTAGTACTCAAATCTGAAAATAATTTTAGTGAACCAGTATCCAAGGGCTTTTTCTCTGCTGTCTTTCAGACCAACTACTTTATAACTGAGAAAAAGGGTAGAAGGATGGAAATGCAAAGTAGGTGTTGATAAAGGTTGGAGTGTAAGAAAACTGGCAAGCCAGGCGTGGTGATGCATGCCTATAATCCCAGCTACTGGGAGACTAAGGCAGAAAGATTACAAGTTCAAAGTTAGCTGGACAACTTAGTGGGACCCTTTTTAAAAAGTAAAACAAAAAGGACTTGTGAATGTAGCTCACTTAAGAGTTCCTCTGGGTCCAATCTCCAGTACAAAAAAACAAAACAAAGAAAACTGGCAGATCTTTCTTCTTCAGGGTCCTACCCACACTATTATTTGCCTACTCATTCAATGATGTAGGGCAGGCATAAATTACTGAAGATGTCTGCAGGATGGGTAAATAGTAAATATCTTCAAGTATGTGACCAAAATAATAAACAGTGCCTTAAAATCTAATCCTGCCACTATTAGCACATTACTTTCAACTCACTAAATAGATTTAGTTTAATGAATTTTAGAGTTCACTAGACAGTTTAAATGGTACAATAATAAACCTGACTGGTTCATACTGGTAACCCCCTAATTCTGGACTTCCATTTTATATAAGAATAGAGTCATTTCACGTTTTTCTTTCGTTGTTGTTTGTTTTTTTTAAGACAGAGCCTTGTTATGTAGTTCAGGCTGGCCTTGAACTCACTGTGTAGCCCAGTCTGGTCTTGAATTTGTACCGACACTCCTGCCTCAGCCTCCTAAGTGCTGGGGTTACAGGTGTGTGCCACCAAGCCCAGTTCCACATTTTTCTTCTCTGAATACAGTGGAAGAAGAAGACTCACCTGTTTCTATATTAAAAAAGGACATTATAAAATAAAAATACTAGTGGAAAATAAAGAACAGCACAACTCAAAGTCAATCACACATTAGAGGGCAAATAACAAGGATAGAAAGGGAGCCATCTACCTCTTCACCCCCACGAACTTAAAGGAGAAGCAAAATCTGCCTGCCACAGAGGTACAGCTTTTTACTGAAAAGCTTTTACTCAAAATATGTGCAGACAGAAGAACTTCAGAGAACTTTTCTGTTTCTCACACATATTTCCTTGCTTTCCCTGCTGCTACTGGCTTGCCTGAATTTCCTCAAACTTTGTATGCAAGGCAGCACTGACAATCTGACATAAGACCACAATCCATCATTTTACTACTATAACTCTCCCCAGGCTGGCTGCATTTTAATGTAATTCTTATCTAAAATCTTAGGAAAAAATTTTCTCTAAGAAACTTGTCTTCAATTTTATGGGGGGGTAGGTGGGTGCTGGGGATCAAACTCAGGGCCTTGCACCTGAGGCAAGTGTTCTACCACTGAGCTAAACCCCCAATCCCTGTTTTCAATTTTATGCTAATCAGTTTTGTGTTCTTCAACTGAATTGCTTTAGACAACTTTGAGGGCCAAGTACTTCATACAATGCAACATCTGTTTTGGTTAGTAGAATCAGAGCTAAAAGAGTTTCAAAAACATGTATTCTGTATTTGAGAAGTCTTATTTTCAATATTGTATCAAGGTTATTTTAGAGAAGAAATGGTAAAATCTTCTTTTCCCCCCAAACAGGGTCTTACTATGTATCCAGGCTGGCCGTGAACTTGCTATGTAGTCTTGGTTAACCTCAAACTCACAATCCCCCTGCCTCAGCTTTTTGAGTGCTGGGATTACAAGTGCCACTTTTATTCTTAAAAGTAATGTATGCACTTGGTAAGAAAATTCAAATACAAAACAGTATAAAATAGCCATAAAAATCACCCACTTCCATCTCAGTTCTACTTCCTTACAGTACCTATTAACAGGTGTTTGTGTATTTTCCCAGGAGTGTGTTATACATATACAAACAGATATATAATATGACCTTGAAAAAAATTTAAACTATCTGAAATTGATTGATTGAGTGATTGATTGGGTGCTAGAGATCGAACTCAAGGCCTTGCACTTGCTAGGCAAGTGCCCTACCACTGAGCTAGATCCCCAGTCCTGAAATTTAAAGTCTATCCTAAAACAAAAGTAATATTATACAAAGGAAAATGGTCCTATACTTTTAATATAAACCAGAATGCTTTGGTGATTCCTGGTTCCTCTGAGCTACAAAACATCACCGCTTCTCCAAAAATAATTTAAAATTTCAGCCTTACAGAGTTTTACTAAAACTTTTCACGTAAAATATCACTGCCCTCAGAGTCCTATAAATCACTTCCAGGATAGTATCTAAGGAGACAATCTTCATTTGAGTCTCTACTCAGACAATAGATAACTGATCACAATACACACGGAGAGAAGGGGGGAGAACGGAGCTACGGTGCAGGGCCATTTTGGGCTGGTATGGAAAATGTTGCTCCTCAGGGTAACTAATAACCCAGCAATAGAGTGGGCAGAGGTGAGAAGGTGGGAGAAGGGAAACTGTTAAGTACATGATGGGGGAAAATGCCACCGACAGTGCGTGAGATGTCCTTTGTAAGTGCTGAGTTAATGGGATCCATCTAGACTAGAAAGAAATCTGCCTCCTGCGGAAATCAGGGTGATAGCACACAAATAGTGCAAAACAAACAAAAAAGCAAAGACTCCTCTGAGAGCGAAAAGACTTTGTATCGGTTAGAAAATTAGCCCTTTTAACCAGCACCATTCCAGGTAGAACAGCATTATTTTTACTTTTTCTGGACACTTCAGAAACTGCTTTTCCAAGACATGTAAAATGGAGCACCGTGATAGCTGTCTCTCTCATGGCCATGAAGAAGACAGCAGAGACAACAGAAATAGTGAAAGGCTATATATACATGCTGGTCTTGAAGGTTACTGCACAATTAGAGAAAGATTTTCACAATTAGAGAAAGATAGCTACTTTGTAAAATACCCTCGTTATTAAACTCTAATTTAACATCTAAGTATAAACAAACTACCTCACCTTAATACTTTATTGTTTACATTTCTAAGTATAAAAGTGTCCACAAACTCACCTTTCCAATTTTTGCTGCAGAACGTTTATTTCCTCCTTCAACTTTCGAATACACTCTCTCTTATTTCGAATAAGCTCCTTGCTCCTGTACATGTACCTAAGCAAATGATAATCCCACAAATATATTTGTTTAAAAATGTTAGTGGTAGAGAACCTATGAAAACCCACAGCTAGTATCATAGTCAATAGTGCAAGACTGATGGACTCCCCTTAAGATCTGGAATGAGGCAAGGATGACCACTTTCCCTACACTGCTAGTCAATGTTTTACTGAAGGCATAGCCAGGGCAATAAGGTAAGAAACAGAAATAAAAGGCATACAGATTAGCAAAGGAAGAAGTCAGTTTGCCTTTTAGATGTAGACAACATGACTATCTATGTAGAAAATCTCAAGGGATCTAAAAAACACATCAGAATAAGTGAATGACTAGTAAAGCCAAGGGATACAGTGCCTACTTAAAAGAAAAATATCAGCTATATTTCGATGTACTCATAAAGAACAATTTGGGGCGGAGGAATACTGGGCACTGAACTTGTGATCTTCCTGCCTCAGCCTCCCAGAGTGTTGGGATTACAGATGTGTGCCATTATACCCAGCTGGACAATGATGAAAAGCATGATTCAGGGATAAATTTAACCAAATATGTGCAATATTTGTACACCAAATATTACAAAGCATTGCTGAAACATACACCAACACTGACTTGATGTCAAACAATCATGTTCATGGATTGAAGGACTCCGTTTTTTTTCTTCTTCTTTTTTTTGGAGACAAGGTCTCACCATGTAGCACAGGCGGGCCTTGAACTCACAGCAATCCTCCTGGCTCAGCCTCCCAAGTGCTGGGATTACAGGCATGTGCCACCACGCCCATCAGATTCAGTATTATTAAAATGTCATTTCTCCTTAAATTGATCTAAAGGCACAACATAGTTCAAATCAAAATCCCACTAGTCATTTGGTAGAAACCAACAAGTTCAAAAAATGTATATAAAAATGCAAAGAGCCAGAATCAGCCAAAACAATTTTGATACTACCAATTTTGATATTAAGAGACAAAATAAAGTCACTGTAATCAAAGCAATGTGGTACTAACATAAGATTAGACCACAGACAGAACAGAGACTTCAGAAATAGACCTGCAAATATATTTTCAATGAATTTTTGACAAAAGTGTGAAGGTTAAAAAAAAAAAAAAGTGTGAAAGGAAGTGAAAGGGAGAAAGGGGAGTTTTTTCAATTATGGTGCTGTTACTACAACTGGGCATACCTCCCTCTCTCCAAAACTCTTCATCTCATACCATATATGAAGTCTAAATGGGTCACAGACTTAATATAAAAGCTAGAACTCACAACACAGCTTTAAGACAAGCAGATAAAAAGTGAACATGATGGGAACTGACACGTCACCCAAGAAAATATACAAATAACTCTTAATTAAGTACACAAAAAGATGTTCAACATCATTAGTGTTCAGGAAAATACAAATCCAAAGAAAAATACAGTATTTCTCTACACACACCAGAATGGCTAGAATGAAAAAGACTCATAATTCCAAGCACTGCCAAGGACTTGGAGCAAATGCAGTTCTCCCACTCTACTGATGGCAAAGCAAAGTTATACGGCACTTCAGAAAACAGTACAAAAATATCTTGGAAAGGGAAATATGCATTTTTCATCCAACCCAGCAATCTTACTCCTCTGTACTTTACACAAGAGAACTGTATGTGAATGTTCATGGCAGCTTTATTGATAATAGCCCCAAACTGAATATATATGAATTATATACCAACTAGAGAATGAGAAAAATATGGTACATACATACAACAGAATACTACTCAGCAGGGGTTGGGGGTATAGCCACAGTGGTGGAGGGAATTTTTAGCATGCACAAGGCCGTGGGTTAAATCCCCAACAACAAAAAAAGAATACTACTCAACAGTAAAGTGGAATAAACTACGGATATATGGAACAACATAAGTGAATACCAAAAATATTATCCTAAGGAGAGAACACAGCTGTAACAGGGTACATAGTAACTGGCACCAATACAACATTCTAGAACGACAAAAGTATAGTGGGGTCGGAAAGTTAAGTGGATGCCAGAGCCTGCGGGTGGGAGAAGGGGACCGACTACAAAGGGGCTCACAGAATCTTTTGGGTGATGGAATGTTCTCCATCACAACTGTGATAATTACCTGACTTTTTACATCGGAGAAAATTCGTTGTTTATTTCTACAAATGGTGGGCTTTTCTTTTTAGATGTAAACTATACCTCAGTAAACAAGACTAAAAAGATTAAAATATTGTAAAGTGAGTCTCCCTAGGTCCCCCCACCCCAAGAATATAGAGAGTACTCAGAATAGAAAACACTGTACTGTGGCTGTTCCAGATATTATTCCTTACCCCTGAAAAGCAGGGCTATCACCTAAACCCCAGCTATCCAAAATGCAGTGAGAAGAGATCAAAAGCATCCTTAGCACCACCTTCCATACTGTGGTGGCGAACCTATGGCACATGCACTGCAGCAGGCACAAAGAGCCTTCTGTGTTGGCATGACAGCCACATCACCCCAGCAGCCGAGCATCCTGGTTTAATTGCATTGTTGGCATTTTGCAATAAATAAGTGTGTTTTGGGTTGCACTTTGGAAAAACTTATCCCTAAAAGGTTCACCACCACTGCCCTAGGACCTTCATAGAAATGCAAATTCTTGGGCACAACCCAGATCCACTGAATCCAAATTTTTCTATTACGACCTCCAAGTGATTCCCGTGCACAATATACTTACTACATGGTTAATTCTCCTGCTGTACCATGTCACAAAGACAATCAACCCAGAACTCACCTGTCCATATAAATAATCTGAGGAAATTCCAGCTTATTATGAATTTTTTCTGGCTGCCCAAGGGACTGATTAAACTCGAATCTTGAGAGCTCAAAGGTCAACACTGGAGGCAGCTTGGTAAACCAACGCTTTGTCCAGGGTAGAAATGTGGGAAAAAGAAAAAATTAACTTTAGAAAATACCAATAGCCACATTTAAAACATCCCTCACCAAAACTTTATTGTTTCTGTATGGAATTTATATTCAAATCAAACACTAAAGCATTTTTTATCCCAGATTAAAAAAAAGTGTTTATTTATACTTGAAATTATGCTTTTAGGAAATGTGATTTAAAAATGCTTCAAGACTCCAAATTTACTAGGTAGTGAATGAAATGGCATTTTATTCACTCATCATCCTTAGCAGTTACCCCCTTGAGGAGGTGAACTGACCAAGGATCTATGCCACTCATTTGTTAAATAAGTCACCAGTGTTTGAAAGAGGTTCAAACTCTCAAGAAAACAGCCTAACTACAGAATTGGGAATTACAATCTAAACAGCATATAACTAAGGAGAAACTGTCTCCAGGAATCATCTAAAAAGGCTAACACTGTATATACAGTGCATATTTATTTATGCATATTTATTTACACTCCATTAACCATAACTTGAATCTCTTTATGTCTAGAAAGGAAGCTTGAAAACGCTTCATGACTTTATCGCTCCTCAAATTTCTGAGGAAACAAATCTCTGAGTTTCAAAACACAGATGCACCATAAAAATGCCAGTCCTGTTACTGCACATCAGCTTGCAATCTCAAGGGGAGAAAACCCTGACTTGCAAAGAAAAGGTTTCAACTGTCACTGAACCTAGGTGAGGAAAAGCTACGCCAGTAAAGGCATTTCTGTGCAATTCACCTATATGCCAGAGGTTCCTATGAATGACTTTAAAATGCTCCCTTTTCCAAAGGTACAAACAGTTCTCCTGTCGGTGTCCTTTTGAGACAAGGTGAGTCCAGGAAGTCTGCTTGTCTCAGGACTAATGTAAATAAACATGCATAAGGACTTCTCTTTTTATTTTATTTTTACAGAGTTCCCAACCTGAATCCTGGGGTCTGAGTAGCTAGTGGCCATTCCTTCTCTTTCATGAGAGAATGCATCAGGTTTACACAGACTCTATGCCTCCCACCAGGAATTAGCTCTTTCCTTAAAACAAGGGGGAGGCAGTAGCTTTCTCCAAGTTCCAACACTTTCTACAGTTAACACACTTCCACATTAAGGCTATTTTAATTCAAGAAAGCTCTTTTTTCTCCTGTATTAATTCCTGTGGACTCCTACACAGGCCCCCAATTCACTTCGAAATGTATAATCAAAGGAGAACAAGCCAAACTCTGTAGTGTTGACAAGTATGCTACCAACACTACTCACTATTTCTTCCCCAGCTGGAATTTTGAGATATTAATTACTCTTGCTCTCCCTTTAACTTCCTCCCTTTCCAACCCACTAAAACAATAACAAAACACCACCATAGATAAATAAAAATTAAATAACTGTAAAAGCAAAGGCAGAATTTACAATTGAGAACAATAGTGTAATAGGGAAAATATTCTAAATGGCATACCATAGGAGTTAATCACTGTACTTTTACCCTCCGAAAATATGGAGGCAGTGGATTCTCCCTACTCAGGTACAGGTAGGCTTCAACAGAAAGAGAGAAACTTGATCATACTTAAAACATCAGAAGCAGCACACAACCTTTACATGATTAACTCAAATTCAATAGTTTCAGGAAAGAATTTACCAAAGCACTAAGACTCGATGACTCATAAGAACTGATGAGACTTAAGACAATTTCAATTTCTGTTCAGCATTAAATTACCTAACATGATGGGATATTAGTTTCCCTGAAAGTTCAGGCCTACTTAATTGGCTTTGCCACTGGCACAGCAAGTAAAAATATCCACCTTACCTCTTGTCCATACTTCACTGAATGATCAGAAGGAAGAAGCTCAATGTCACCCTCCACCATGGCCCCTTCCAAACATTCGTCTAAGTTGCGATAACCGTTTACCTGGAGGGGATACTGGCCGAAGGTTTCGTTGTTACAAAAGGGCTTTCCTGGGCAAAGAGAGAGACTGATTTTTAAAGGCATCACTATGACTATGGAAAGCCTACTTTCTGGCTCTCCAGAGACAACATCTGAAATTCGGCTATCTCCTGAGACCTGGACAGAAATGCATTCAAGCCTGAATGGCACCCTCTAACGTCCAGGGGACCCAGGAACAGACCATTCACAACTGTAGATACTGTGAAATGAAAGACACCAGACATCATGAGCCTCCTGGTCAAAGACTTTCCCACCCCCAGTGCACTGGTCTTCCTTTACCTAATGGGGTCAAACATCCAGATACAACTATCAATTTACAAAAAGAGCAGAGAAGACTATGGTAAAATACACTAAATATGTATCACAGGAATGACAGCAGCAAAAGTTCAGACTCTGGGAAACATGACAAATAAATCAGTTTCTCTAAAACATGTATTTCAAGGAAAAAAAAGGTAGAGGTAGAACTTATAGATGCTGAAGAGACTTAAAAGATGTATCAACCATCCGTAAGTGAATCACATTTGAATCTTGATTAAAACAAACTCTTTTTTTAAAATTAAATAAGCAAATTAGGAATCTGAATCCTGACAGATACTTGATATTTTCAAATACCATTTTTTGGAGTAGTAGTGCTACATTGTTTTAAAAAGATTATTAGGGGCTAAGAGTACAGCTCAGTGTTTAGAGCACATACTTAGTAAGCACAAAGCCCCAGGTTCAATCCCCAATACCACAAATAAATAAATAATAAAATTTTAAAATAAATATATAAGAGAATATCAGGGGTAAGAACAGCACCTAGAAGGAAGATGACTAGCTATAAGCCATGATTGCTCAGTTAATAATGCCCCCTCCCTGGTACTTTGGATTGAATACAGGACCTTGTACATGCTAGTCAAGTGCTCTACCACTGAGCTACTCCCCCAGCCCTTTGTAAAAAAGTGTTTTGAGACAGGGTCCACGTTGCCCAGGTTGGCAGCCTCCAACTTGCAATCCTCCTGCTTCAGCCTCCTGAGTAGCTGCAATTACAGGTGTGCACCACAATGCTGGGCTTCATGAGAGTTTTGATAATCACTCTATTTGTGTATATACAAAATTCTTCACAGTTAAAAAGAAAGAAGTATGTGTCCCATCATGCTTAGAGTAGACAAGCATTTCTGGCAGCCCACCTCAATAAAATCTTTTGAAATTAGATACTACATCAGAAAAGCTACACAGAGAAAACTGAATAACATTACTATGTACCTGACATTAATGCTAGAATTGGGCTCTGCAAGTGTTACACAAGCTAATAAAATGACTCTAAATAAAGATTGTGTCCATTTTATTGATGAAAAACTGAGAACCCAGGAGCTCACAGTTTGTCCACAAAGACACAGGTCCTTAAAGAATCATACTCAGACCTAGGTTTGTCTGACTCTCAAGTCTATTCATTGTACTGTCTCCCAAAAGGACACAGTAGTGAGTAGTAAGGTCTTAGGTTGAGAATTAGGGGCAGAGAATTTACCTTCACGAATCCCTTCAGTTAAGAAAGTACCGTAGAATAGCTGCACCATGGGATTCTCAGATTTGCTCCTGGGATTGCTGCTTTTAAAAAAAGGAAACACTTCTGTATCATTTGGATCAAATACTTACTACACAAAGCCCCAGCATTATTTAAAAATAAAAATAATTTATTTTCATCAATCACAAAGAGCCCGGTATAGTCTAAAGTAAGTGATGAGTTAGTTCCACTTACTGAACAAATACAAATTTAACACTTAGGGTCCTTTCGGTAAAACAGCTGCTTGTTCAGGGGATCGTCTACATCCAGAGAGGGAAAACTGAACACAATGAGAACGTATTAGCCCCTGAAGTATGATAAGAATCAGCAATGCCTATTTGAGAAAACGGACTTTTCCCTACAGCATAATTCCCAGGGCCACTGTTAGTAGGAAGGATGTACAAACCAACCCTCAGCACTCACTTAACATTAACAGCTAGCTGGAATGCGTCCTCCAGCCAATCCAGGAGCTTGTGTGTGAATTCACTCACATCTTGCTGTAAGAGGAAAAAAAATAGCATAAAAGTTAGATGCAACACTATACACAGGGAAATGAAAGTTTGCCCTTAATCCCACCAACAATTGAGATTCTACTCCTATGAAAGCACTCAGGGCCAAATGTCATGAAGATATAGGAATAATGGAACCTACCTTCTACAGACAAAACACAAAGTGTGTAATTAGCTAACTTCCAAGTTATACCTAGAGGAAACTGAAACTCTGCCACTTCCAGTCACAATTGTTTGTGACAGAAAAACCAAACAAAATCTTCCAATTAAGTCTATTTTTAAAAGTCCGAAGAACAGACTGTCATCTTCTAGAGCAATGTGAGATTTGAATGGAGAAAGGAAACTCTTCAAGAAGCTGATTCATGAGTGACAACTTTGTTTTTTAGCAGGAGGTAGGGAAAAGGCAAGTATTAACATCAAGAAGAACATCTCAGAAAAGCTGCTGAACTCAGGGTTAGTTGGTTTTACAGAAACATGATTTTTTTGTTTTAAATGTGGTACTGGGGATCAAACCCAGTGCCTTGCTCATACTAGGCAAGTGATCTTCCATCACACCATACCCTAGATCAGTGGTGGTGAAACCATGGCACGCATGCTGCAGTGGGCTGTTTCTATCACTGATAGCTCAAAAAGGTTCACCATTACTGCCCTAGACAGTTTTAAAAATAAGATTTCTATCTGGGTCATCCCAAAACAAAGGAACAAATGAAAGACTTTGCTTTTCTTGGCGACCCTTTGCTATGGCTCACTGAGGTATATTCTAAACTCCTCCTCTGTTTCAACAGCCTCTGTGTAAGTCTACTGTTCTATTACTATTTATTCCCCTCAGAACTGTCAGCCTTTTGTGTAACACTCTTTTCATACACATGCTTGCTCTCTTACTACCTGCTTTGTAAGCAAAATAAAGGGCAAAAACAGGCACCTACAGTCCTGCTTAGTCATGTTCACAGCTTGTTAGGTGAAATAAGCAACATCACAGTAACATTAGTAAGGCATGACTTCAAACTTGAGAGTTTGAGGGAAAAACAAGAGAAAAAGATTCTTTACTACCTGCTGTTCCTCAGATGACCGGAATGCTACCTTTAACAGATCCAGTGCTGCAGAAGGGTCTACAAATTTTCGATTTGATCCCATCATCAGAGCAAACAAATACTGAAGCTCTTGCATAAACACGATATTTCTCTTTTCCTACAGAAAACACAGCCATGTGTACTCATATAATATCTTGTTTGGAAGATCAACATATAAAGAGAAGTTGTCAACAATCACTCTCTAATTCATATTTACCTAGGTCTCAGTCAAGTCAGGCCTCAAAATACATCACAGGGACCCTGATAAGGACAGGAAATTACTCTAAATTCAAGAATAACTAAGTGGAAGTGGAAGAGAAATATTTTTAGAAAGAGAGAAACGTCCATTTTTCTGAAGCTGTGCCCCCTCTTCTGTTAGAAGAATGCATTACACTAATGTAAAATCAGGGAAGGGTGAGATCATTGGGAGGAAGCTATCTCCTGGAGCAAGTACTGACCGGAATCTCTCCTGAGAAGACCTGGGTCTCGGTCTGAGCCGCCAGTGACAGAGGGAAGGATGTTATGCACACAGCAACACACAGATGTTCTGAGCGTCCCCACCCAGGGCCACACTGCTGAGGTAGTTAGGCTGGTTCACCACATTCTTGAAAATGTTTTTCTAATTTCATGCCTACTTGAATTTACATTTTTTGCAAACCTTTAATTTTGTTGCAAAGAAAAACAACCATTTAGAAATGAAAACAAAAGAGCTAGGGATGTAGCTTAGCAGTAGAGCACTTGCCCAACATGCCCAAAGCCCTGGGTTAGGTACCTAGCATGGCAAAAACAAAAGGAAGAGAAGTGAAAACAAGTATCAGCACAAGCCAAAGTGTTGTGGTTTTCACCATTAGTCAAAAATGTAAGGGGGGGCTGGGGATTTAGCTCAGCAGTTAGAGTGATTGCCTTGCAAGCACAAGGCGCCAAGTTCAATCCCCAGTGCAAAAAAAAGTAAGCGGCTGAGCCAGGCCTGGTGGTGCAGACCTGTATTCCTTTCTAGGCAAAATTGTCACATGTTTGAGCCCAGCCTGGCTAACAGTGAGTGACTTAGTGAGACCTTGTAGCAAATTTAAAAACTGTGTTTGGGGTGTAGCCCAATAAAAAGGCCCTTGGTTCAAGTCCAAGTTTAAAAATTAAAAAGAGGCCTTGAAAGAAAAGGAATTAAGTGACAGTGAAGAAACTACTCAGCACTAACTTACCGTGTGACTTCGACAATTTTCAAGTACATTCTGTGGCAGACTATAGCTGAGAACAAGTCTTCGAAATTCAGGCAACTGAAAGAGAGACTGAAAGAAAGAAATGAGTTTAATCCTTTCAAAATAACTGCAGAAAAAAATTTCCTTTCACTGTAGTTTCATTCTTATTTAAAAGCATGTGTAATTGTCAACCTAGCAATTCTACTACTATTGCCAAGGAAATAATACTGGTTATACAAAAATTAACAAAACTGTTAATCCTTTAAGGTAAAACAATAGAAACAAACTAAGGCCTTGAAAGATGAACACATTAAATAAACTATACTACATTTACACAATAGATAATTTTGTAGTCATTAAAAATAATATTGCAGAAAAATGTCTGTATACAACAGAGTATTAGCCGAGCATGGTGGCGCACATCTGTGATCCCAGCACTCGGGAGGCTCAGGAAGGAGGAACAATTCGAGGCTGGCCTGGGCTACACAGTGAGTTCAGGGCCAACCTGAACTACTACAAAGCAAGATCGCATTTCAAAAATGAATGAATAAATAAATAAATAAATGGAGTGCTATACCACAATGAGAATGAATTAACAAGAACTATCAATATGGATAAATCTTAGGAGAGCATTTGGTATAAAAAAAGAGTTACGGAAAAATAACAAAATACTGTGTGCATCAAGTTTAATAACATATAAAACAAAACTATAAATATTCTTTGTGTTTGTAGGAAAGATGGACTCAATAGCAGAGATTTGTAACTTAAGATGGGTGGTGAAAACAGCAGAGTTTACTATCCTCCACTCTGTCATAAACACTGTTTTTTCGAAAGTTTAGCTGTACAGAGTAGCATATGTCTGTAATCCCAGCTACTCTACAGCTAATGCAGAAGATCTGGAGCCCAAGCCCTGGACAACCTAGCAGGAGCCCTTGGCTAAACATAAAAGGAACCAGACTGAGACTGTGTCCTGGGGTCACAGCTCTGGGCTGATCCCCAGCACCACAGAGTGCGGGTGTTGACAGCAGATGTCTCTAGCTGAACTCCTCAGGGACAGGGCTTCTTTTTATTATTTGTAAATCATACTTTTTCTACTGTATCTTTTGTAAGTTGATTTTTAAAAATCCCTTGCATGAATGTAACTCCTCATCCCAAAATATTCCTCAAATGAAAACCTTCCTGGGTTGCATACTAGAGTGGTTGAAGCAGTATCGTGATAGAAAACAGGAAAACTTCGCAATCAGAACTAAAATACTTACTTTCCTATATTCCAAAATCCCAGGTCTGCTTCCTTACATCAAAGTAGCAGCATTTGCCTGGGCACCAAGACCCCTGGGTCCAGGTGCCCTCTTTCTCTCGCCAGCTGGACCCCTGGGCCGTGCTGCCACTGCACTTCCTCCCAGGCTGTGAGATGGCTGGCTCCAGCCTCAAACAAATGCGCTCTCCTTTTCCCACACACCTGTTGATACCAGTATCTATCCCTACTCTGCTGGCCACCCTGCAAGTCTCCAGAATTTCTGTTCTATGTATAGTCTTAGTGACCTCACTCTACCTCTTACCTGTGCCAAATCTTTCCTCAAAGATGCCATTATTCTTAAAAATCACAAAAATGCAAGCTATGACCCATTATCAATATGGTGGTTCTTTCTCTAACACTGGCTGCGTCTCCCATGTTCTCTGCATCACTTATATCCTCCTTCAGTCATCAAAGTGAAAATGTCGGAGTAGTATGAGTCCTTTCCCTTTCCTAAGCTTTCATATCCAGCGAGTCCCAAGGGCCCTGGACAGGTGGTACTTATAACCACCTCCTGCCCATCTATCCCCCCTCAACTGCTCTAATCTAAACCCACCACTGCTCACTGGATCACTGTGCATGGTCTCCCTGCCTCCAGAACATCTCCTCACCAACTCAACTGTCATACAGAGTCTCCTGACTACCACTCTAATATGACCAAAATGAAGCTCCACATTCACGGAAGGATCTCATCTGGTAAAAGTCCTTATTACTCCAAGTCCTGTCATCCTCCTAGGTGACTTCAGTCAACAGCCAATTCACTGGAATCTCTGAAGTTCTGTCTTTACAATATATCAAGAATTTAACTATTTCCACACTTCCATGGCTACCAGCCTGGTCCAAGCCACCACCACTCACAGGATGAATGTATCAAGTCCTGCCTTTCACTCTGCTCTCCCCATAGCAGCCAGGAGTCTTTTCATACTTGAGTCAGGGTTGGCCACTTCTGCTCAGGACCTCATGATTCCCATCTTACCTGAACCCCATCTCCAGAGAGGCTCCCTTTTACTCTTATCATCCAGCCACATGGGATCCCTGAACACATCACGGCCCTTCCCACCTTAGGGTCATGGCTCTGTGGCTTCCCTTCCCTGGAATGTTTTTATTCCTATCCCACACAGCTCCGTCCTTCATCTCATATGAAGGTGGCACTGGCTCAGGATATCCCCTCAATCAGACCTACCAAATACCATCATTAATATCACGACTGGCTCTCACTTCTCCTGAAGCAATTCCAGTCTCTCTGACTCTGTTCTTTTTCTATGGGACCAATCATAGTCTAACATATTACATATATTTACTTAGAAAGTTAACCATTCAGCTTTTAGTTTATTGTCCATCACACCTCATGAGAATTTAAATTCCCTAAGGTCACAGCTGTCTGTGTTTTGTTCACTCCTGTATCTCAAAAGCCTAGAAGAGTGCCAGACATGAAGTAGGTGTCCAGTTATTGTGGAAGGAACTCATGTACACCCTCCAGCCCAGACACCTCTAGGTTTCTTGACAGTGACAAAGTCCTTCACTCCAGCTGTACTGCCACATCAAGGATATGTCAATACCTACAACATACAATTCTCAGATCACACACTTAGAAAATCTCACTCTTGGACCATAATGCACTTCCTGACATATTAGTTCAATTACCCCCAAGACACCTGTTGTTTACCTTCAGCAGGGACTGAAGCTTGACCTTTGACCTTGCTCTGTGATCATCAGTTCCTTCCTGTCTTTTTTTTCCTCCCTCAATCTAGCTTTGAACCTATGGTTATTAACTACCCTCATTAAACTCTCAGACTGGCCTTTTGCTCTTTCATCATGTATCCAGTAAATCCTCCAACCTAAATGAATTGAACCATCCACTTAAGAGCTTCCGAGTTCTGCTAAAACAAAATCCTGAAAAAAATAGAACATGGAGCCAGGCATGGTGGCACACCCTTGTAATCCCAGCAGTCGGGAGGCTAAAACAGGGGGATACCATGAGTTCAAAGACAGTGTGAACTGCAGAGCAAGACTGTGAGACCCTATCTCAAAAAAAAAAAAAAAAAAAAAAAAAGACACAGAGATTTAAAGGCAACAATCTCAAGCAGATTCAAATTTCCAGAAGTTCTACTACAGGCTATGTATCAATTATCTCAAATATTTGAACTTGAGGTGTTTCAGATTTTGGAGTTTTTTGGACTTTGGTATATTTACAGAGATTTGAGCAGCTGAGCATCTCTAATCCAAAAACCTGAAATCTGAAACCCAATTGCACTGTAATCCACCTGGTTTGTCCAACCAGAAACATTGGCATCTTTCTCAACTCTCTCTTGCATAGATTGCTCAACAAATCCTATAGATTGGATCTTACTAGTTTTTGTTGTTGTTGTTTCTTTGGCTTGGTTTTGCAGCAGTGAGGATTGAACCTGGTTCCTTGACACTGAGCTACATCCCCGGCTCATTTTTTATCTTGAGACAGGGTCTCACTAAATCACTAAGTTGACCATGTTAGGCTCAAACTTGGGATCCTCTTGCCTTAGCTTCCCAAAGTGCTGGAAGTACATGTGTGCAGCACTAAGCCTGGTTCTCAAGAATGTTTTCATTTCTTTTCTTCCATGATTTTGGCTATGTCTTTCCCACAGGCTGCTTTTGTCTCCTGCCTATATGCCTATGGAAACTTCTCAGTAACTGATCTCTCCTCACGCACTCTAGCTCTGCCATAACACAACAATCACTAAATGCTGACCCTAAACACTTATTTAATATATTACAACAACAGATGTCATTTTTAGTACTACTTTACATAACAGAACATCTAAAACACACAAAAGCAGCCAGAACATCTAAAACACACAAAAGCAGCCAAAATACAATAATGGTATAAAAATACTAGTCAGTTTTACCTGTTTTAACTTTTTTTTCCAGTACTAGGATAGACCCCAGGGGTGACCTACCACTGAGCTACAAATCCTTTTTATTTTTGAGACACAGTCGAAGTTGCCCAGGCTGGCCTTGACCTTACGATCTTCTTGCCTCAGCCTTCTAAGTAGCTGGGATTACAGATATGCACCACTGTGCCTGGGAGGTTTAACTTTTTTTCACATCAGACAGGTAATATGCCAACATGGTAACAAGATTTGAGGGAGGCCATTTCATGCACATGGCATCACACCGAAATCATGAACCAAAGGGTCAAACTGTAACTTTTTTAAAGTTATGTTTTTAATTTCAGTTTTAAAAAATAAAAAATTATTTCCAGAAGACACAGCTGTCTCTTAAAAATATCATACCTGAATAACAGCACTGAACCAACATGTATTGCCAACATTTTTCAGCCCGACTGGCCAGCCATCAACTCTCCTCCAGTCATTGGGATTGGGATTTTCTCCCCAGACTTCACAACGTTTTCTCTTTGAGCGTTTAGTTTCTGCAGAGGTTGCCTCATGCACCCTACAGTATTTGTGTCAACATATCAAATGTTGAAAAAAAAAACGTTAAAGGACAATACAGTATGTGGAGGATGTTAGTAATCTTTCATAGAAAATTCAAAATGCCAAAAAGCTATTGGGTAATCACTGGATATGTAGTGGCTATAAAATTACCATGTAAATAAAAAGCAAGGTTTAAATAGAAACTTTCACCCTTCCACAACAGAGATTTATATGGTCCATAATGGAACTGAGTTGAGATTTAAAACTAGTTATGGTTATAATGCTGTATTAAAATTTTCCTGTCAACCACAGTGCCTTATCTAAGCACCTGCTAAGGAAAAGGGCAAGAGAGACAGTGCCAAAGCAAAGAGCCTCCAAACAGTCTAGCAAACAACACCCCACTCTACATTCCTTAAAAGAAACAACTCAGCAGTGAAAGGTAATAAACATGACAGAAATGGACAGAGTACCACTGGAAATGGATGTCTCTGAGTGGCATCAATAATCACCAGGTCAGTAAAAATTCAAATAATATATCCCCTGGCCACTCCTGAGAAGAGTAGTTGACTGATAACTTCCATTGAAAAACACCCAATAGCACACCCTTCAAAATTGATAAGGGGAATGAATATAGGTTTACCCGATCCGTGGAACTAGGATCTTGTTTTCTGCTAGGAACTGTGAACTACAAAACTTCACAGGCTTCTACTCATAGACCTCCTATTTAGCTTTTCCAAAAATAAACCAGAAAGTAAAGTAAGCTAATGTGCATCATCTCTCCTAAAAGAAATCTCATTTAGGTGCCACAAAAGGTACTTAGCAGAAATATTCCTGAGTGGCATTCACAGAACTATTGCCTTTGACCTACATATAAATGTAAGGAGCAAAGATTACAAATTAAAGCAATAACCTGTTAAGATCTCTTCCATCAGCTTGAATTTTGGGGGACTCCAGTAGACTCAAAGCAATGGCAGCCTGAAGATCATCTTTGTTATCGTGTGTAAGATCTATCACTTCTGTAAAATAAGTAACAATTTCATTAGTCTACACACCAGAAATTGCCCTTCTGTCTGCAGTATGGAAGAAAAAGATTAAAACATTCCCAAAAGTATATACACTCTCTGTTACTATGATGGCATATCTGTGGCAGAACAATTTTATTTCTCTGTCTCAGAGTCAAAAGAATAACCTTACAGCTAACTATAGTGTAACATTATACTAGCTAAGAGCACAGAAAGAAGCTACTGAAATGGATGAACTCTTCCACAGTCTCATTCCACAAAGTCAAAAATATATTCCATACTTGTAGGTTAAATATAAACCATATAAGGAAGAGATATTCAATCTTACACAAACTTCTAGAGAATGGAGGACACGCTCAACTCGCTTTTGTGAAGTCAGCATAATAACTATTACATGTATACCATATCAGTCCAAAATTATACAAGAAGCTGGGCATGGTGGCACACACCTATATCCCAGCACTCAGGAGACTGAGGGAGGAGGATTGCTACGGGTTCAAGGCATTCCTGGGCTACATAGCGAGTTCAGGACCAGCCTGAACGACACAGTGGGACCCTGTCTCAAAAAATCCCCCCAAAACCAAGACCTGTAATTCTACCACACTGGGAAGCTGAGGCAGGAAGACTGAAAGTTTGAGACCAGCTTGGGCAACTTAGTTAAGACCCTGTCTCAAAATAAAAAATGTAAAAAGGACTGGAAATGTAGCTCAGTGCTCAATCCTCAGTACCAGAAGAAATTTTTAAAAAGAAAAAAAGAACATTTAATTTAAAAAGAAAAAAAAATTTACAGATACTACAAAACTTCACTACAAAACTTCTACAGACTTTGTAGACTGTTCTACCGGCATAGACTAAGCATACAGAAGCAATGGAACAGAAATAAACCCTCGTATGTATTTACCATCAAGTGACTTTCAACACAAGTACCAAGACAACTCAGTAGGGAAAGAGTATCTTTTCAATAAACAGTACTGGGACAACTAGACACCCACACACAAATAAATTAACTCAAAATGGATCAAGCCCTCAGATAACAGCTAAAACTATAAAACTTTCAAAAGAAGACACAGGTATAAATCTTCACGACCCTGAATTGGGCAATGGTATCTTAGATACGACACCCAAAATGTAAGTAAGAGAAAAATAGACAAATTTGACTTTAAAACCTTTGGGCTTCAAGGGGTTGGGGTTTAGCTCAATGGCAGAGCGCCTGCCTAGCAAGCACAAGGCCCTGAATTCCATTCCCCAGCATCAACCCTACCCAAAAAAACCCTTTGGGCTTCAAAGGACACCATCAAGAAGCATAAAGGTGACCACAGAACAGGAGAGTTTTTGCTAAACATCTCATAAGGGATCTATACAGACTATATATAAGAACTCTTGCAGCTGGGAATGGTGGTGTACAATTGTAATCTCAGCATTCTGGAAGGCTGAGGAAGGAGGATTGCGAGTTTGAGCCTAGCCTGGGCAACTCAGCAATACTCATATCTCAAAATATAATCAGCAGCAAATTCCAGAGTATATTAAATTGGATAGAACAAAGGTCTGTATTTTATTTTTTTTGACATTAAATTGGAGTTCAAGGCCAGCCTGGACTACACAGCAAGATCCTATCTCAAAAAACCTGCAAGAAAAACAAAGGGGAAATTCACAGATAAAAAGGGTCTTAAAGGGTATTTCACACATATTTAATATTCTAATTTATCTGGATCAATATTCTTACCAACCAACTATAAAAAATAGTGTTAAAGAGATAACCAGGGAAATTTCTATATTTGGTACTTGATAAGATTAACAAATTCTAAAACTTGGTAACTATACAACCTAGCAATTCTATTATAGGTATAGACTCAAAAGAACTGAAAACAAATACTCTGAGAGGTAAGAATAGATACTGAAGATCAGTGGTAAGTATAATCTATTCAATTAAAGGCACTGGGACAAGTGAATAGCTTGTATAAAGAAAAAAATGTAATTCTACCTTATTTCAAACCAAAAATAATTGACTTCAGATAAAATAAAGATTTAAATGTGAAAGATTAAGCGCTACAATATTAAAATATAAGAGAATATCATTCTAATTTCAGGGTATAGTGAATTCATAAACAAAAACCAGCTGGGCATGGTGGCACAAACCTGTAATCCCAGCATTCAGGAGGCTGAGGAAGGAGGACAGTTTGAGGCCAGCTTGGAATATATAGCAAGACTCTGTCTCAAAAAACAAAACAAAACAAAAAACCCACCCAAAAAACAATACACACAAAAAAGCAAAACCAACTACAAAGCACAGAAAAAGAATGATAAATACAACTGTAGTAAAATTCATTTCAGCTCTTTGGTTTGTCACTCTAATGTAAAAACACAAGTCACCAACAAGGAGAAGGTAAATCTAAATCCAGAAAAACAAAATCTAAATCCAGAAAAACAGGTTAATACTAATATTACAGTAGATCAATATCAGTAAAATAGTATCAAGAACTAATAAGCAAACAATTAAACAGAAAAGCCAGAAGTGAGGGGGGGTGCACACCTGTAATCTCAGCACTCAGGAGGCTGAGGCAGGAGGACTGCCAAGTGTTTGATGCCAGCCTGGGCTTCACAGTGAGTTCAAGGCCAGCCTGAACTACACAGTGAGACCTTGTCTCAAAACACAAACAAAAGGGTTGGGGATTTAGCTCAAGTGGGAGAGCGCTTGCCTAGCAAGTACAAAGCCCCAAGTTTGACCCCCAGCACCCCCCCACCCCACCCCCACCAAAAAAAAAGAAAGAAAGGAAAAAAAAAAGATAGCAGAAAATACAAAGAAAAATTTCACAGGAGAGGAAATGCAATGGCCAAAAAGAGAGAGCTGTTCAATCTCGATACTAATTTTAAAAATTCTAATTAAAAACAGTATCATTTCATATTAAAAGGATGGACAACAATTTTATAATTTGATGTTTGAGAACTACTAGTATTCTCAAACTCTATTAATGGCAGTATAGATAAAAAAATCATTTTGGAAAACACTCTCATTACCTGTAAGCTGATATTATGGCTTATATCTGAATGTCCTTCCAAAGCCTCAGGCGCTCATAGGTGGGGCCTCTGAAGGTGACTGGATGAGGAAGCTGATAGCTGACTTGCTGTTAAGAGGCAGGGTCTGGTTGGAAGAGGCAGGTGACTAAGGGCGTGACTAGGAAGGTTTTATCTCCCTTCCCAGCTTCTCCCTTGATCTCCTCCTGCTTCCAGGTCCCCACGCCACAGCAATTTTCCTCCTCCCAGTCCTTTCCACCGCACCACCCTGCCTTGGAGCTGGCTGACTGGACTGAAACCGCTACAGACTGTGAGCCAAAATAAACCTCTCCTTCAGCTTGTGGGTGTCAGGTACTGGGTCTCTGAATATGAACACAGCTTAATACCCGCTTTCGCTATGTGTATATACTGAAGAAACTCTTGCATACGTGCACAAGAAATATGAACCCAGGGGACTGGGGATTTAGCTCAAATGGTAGAGCACTTATCTACCAAGAGCAAGGCCCGGAGTTCAACCCCCAGCAACCAAAAAAAAAAAAAAAAAAAGAAAGAAAGAAAAAAGAAATATGAACCCAAACAACTGCTACAGCTTGTTTATAATAGCAAAAACTTCTAAACAATTTAACTACTACACATCAATGAAAATGAACTAACAAGAATACAATTATTATATTCAATATGAGTGAATCTCAAAAATAAAAATGCTGACTAAAAAAAGTCACAATGTGCACTAAAAGACACACATAAAAATACTCCTAGCAGCATTACCCAGAATAGCTCAATACTGCAAATGTCCATTAACACCATCTGACCCTGCTTATGGTTCTTTCCTCCCAAGAGCCTACCTTTCTTCCAAAAGTCCACTCTTCTAGTTTGTCCCAATACTCATCCCCTCCTCAGACCTCTCAACACTGGGAGAATCCAGTGCTGAGCCACTGAACTGTCCCCCTAAACCCACTCCCATCACCTTGGATTTCTCCCCTGAATTATGCCCTTGGGTCTCCACTGCCCTTCTGACACTCCACCAGAATGTCTAATGCATTTCAAACTCACTATTATCAAAACTGATCTCTTTGTCCTCATTCTTAACCGCTCTATCTACAGTTATTCCTAGCTCAGCTAAGTGTAACTCCATCTTTTCAGGTGATTAGGAAAAAAAATGTGGAGTCATCTTTAACTTCTCTCTTTCTTTAATAACACTCCTCTCTAAGCACATTCTACTGCCTTTATCTAAAGTGTGCTATACAGTCAGACGCAAACACTTCTTACCCCTCCGCCACACACAACAGCCTCTTGACTGGTCCTGGACTCCCAGGCCCGACCCCTGCTACTCACTACCCCTCTTCCACATTCTGTTCTCAACATAACAGAGTGGTCTTTAGAAAATGGACACCACTAGCAAGCGCAAGGCCCTGAGTTCAATCCCTGGCACACACAAGAAAAGAAAATGGACACCAGTTTACATCATTTCTCTGCTCCAAATTCTCTAATGCTGCCTACTTAACTTGGAATAAAAGCCAACACTTACGAAGGCACTTTGTGATTCACCTCCTGCTCCCACCGTGATTCTCAGTGCCCTTGTCTGTCACTCAGTCTCAGCTCTGGTCTCCTGCAGCAAGCTAGGTACACTCCGATCTTAGGGCCTCTGATGACTTTCTCCCTACCCTGCCTAGTGCCTTCTCAAAGATCCAATGTACTTGAAATTTCAGACCTCCTTTTTCCACTTCTTTCATTCAGCCCTTTATTTTTGTCTATGTTATTTTCATGTTCTAATATACTATATAATTTATTTGCTGATCTCCCTCAACTAAATTATAAGCTACACAAAGGCAGAGGTTCAAAAGTGCTTGACACATAGTTGGTGCTCACTGAATAGATACTACATAATGAATGAATGAATGAATGATTGAAACATTGGAATTGTGCCTGGCACATAGTAATGGCTCAATTTTCACTATTCAAAGGGTTGATGTGGTTGATAGAGAACTCATGTGCACTCTTATTATTCTTCTAGTTCCCAGAAGGACCAAGAAGGAGACACCTACTCGCTAACACTTCTTTGTTGGCAGCACTTCCTTCTATTTCAGATGGTTCACTGGCGACAGTGTCTTGACCGGGCTCTTTAACTCTTTCATCAGTGAGAAGGCTGACAGCCTGGGTGATGTCACCATTACTGGCCTAACGATTGAAAAAACAAACAACAACAAAAAACAAAACAGAAATTTCAAAAGTAAAGCATCATAGAATTTAAGTAGCAAGTTAGTTTTTTGGTTATAACTTCCTTACTACCTTGGTGACACACTGACTAAATCTAGGGTCAAAGTAGAAAAAGAAAGTATGATGAAGGACAGTAAGTCTAATTTGCTTGAAGGTATGTGAAACACCTAATTACAGGAAGCGAGCTGCCACACCTTGATTTCCCATAATGTAAACAAAAATGAAACCTGCTGCTCACTTCTCTTCATTGTTTTCAAATACTACTACAACTGACATCACAAAGGAGCTAAGGTACAATGCAAAAAAGGGCGATGGCAATTAACAGAGATTCTAAATGAAATCAACGTCTACAAGTATCAAGTTAACTGCCATATGTGGTAGGGGTGATCATTTTTGTTTTGAACTTTTTATTAGGAAAAATGTCCAAAACATAGGACAGAAGAGGGAATAATTGATCTTCATGTAACTATTACTTGGCTTCAACAATTAGCACATTATGGCCAATCTTGTTTTATCTATACTGCCTACCATCTCCCAGATATTCTGAGGCAAATCCTAAGCATTTTATCATCTCATTAGTTAACATTTCAGAATGTATCATTTTCAAATAAAACCTGCAATGCTTAGAGTAACAATAGTTTTTTTTTTAAAATACTAAATTACCAACTCAAACTTTCCTGCCTCAAATCCTGTTTAGTTTGTTGGTTTCAATCAGGATCCATAAAAGCTTTACACAATGCAATTAGGTGATACGATTCCAAAATCTCTTTACTTTGTGGAGATTTTTCCAGTTTCCCTCAGCTCCCTACAATTTACATGTTGAAGAAACCAGGCTATTTGATGTGTAGAGTTCTTGTCCCTATATGAATTTCAATGTTGGCATAAAAATAGCCTGAACGAACACAACTAGGATATGGATAACTGTTTTAAAGCCTCTTGGCTAAGAGGGCACTGAAACCAACCTTTAAAGCTTCATGAAGGAAGGATGGATCTTGAATGCCTGTGATTTCTCTCAGTTGATTTAACAGCATTTGGCAACTCTGTATTTGAGAAACAAATACACAGATATGTGTCAGTCAGAAAGTAAACCTGGGGACACTTACACAGACTTGAGACTTGCATTTTTTAATCTATAGAACTACAAACTCCACGCAACAAGGTATTGACTACCAGGTACATTTTGAAACACCCAACCTATTACTCTTTTAAAAGTCTAAGCATGGCAAATACTTTGGGCACAGTAAAACTACAAATATATATAACATTTAAATGTACTACTTTAGCCTCAATGGATACTTAGAGTGCTTCAGATTTTCCTTTCTGTAAGCAATAGGTCATATAAGGAGTCCAGGGAATTTGCATGGATGTGATGACGAGCTATTTTAAGCTTTACTGCGCATGCCATTTGTGTGTGTCATTTTTCACTGACAATAAGTCTCCAATCATGTAAGTAGCAAACAAGAGGTACTACCGACATCATATTTAAAAGTTTATGTTTGATAACTTAAACAGAACTATAGCTAAAACTAGAGTTTGCTGAATGATTGAATGAAATGAACTATGGAATGTTTTCATAAATATGTATCATGGAAAAACCTAACTCGTTAATTTACTGCTGCCCAAGACCAGTTTAAAACCCCTTTTCAGCTTAAAAGTCTTCACCCTACCATTTTAACCTGTTTTGCACGAAGTCAGAAGTTAACACGAAACACTTATTTGGAAATACAGTTCAATTTAAACAACTGGCTCAACTCAAGATAACGGTCTTTTAATACTGAAAACAAAACAATTCAAAATTACTTCAGTGAAAAGAAATTCAATGTATGCCACTGCTCAGGTTATACCAGAATTAAGTCCTGATTCACACCTGAGGCTACCCCATTAACTTCAATTAGAATGTGTCTCAGAGACAGTACATTTACTGCCAGCTGTAACAGAAACAGTATCCTATGTTCTTCAACAGCTGAGGGCCCAACAACACACTTAAGGATCACACAACTAGAAATAACTAACTGAAACATCCCTCCACAGACCCCAAAAAAGCATCAACAGCCTTTCTGTTCCAGTTGTAGGCTGGAGTCAGAGGCTAGAAATGGAACCCTACCCTGCTGAGATCAGCAGCATTTGAGGCTATGGGTCTTGTCAAAGCCAGTTGCTGACCATGCACTGGGAGAGTGACTACCAAACTACAAGGTGCTGGCTACAAGGTTTCCCCTTGGCAAAAGCTGAAAACATAAGCATGAGATTTTTAGAAAAACAGGTTATTATAAAAAGTTCACAAACTAACTCTAATTCCATTTGATTTTATTGTATAAAACTACATGAATCTATGTATGTGGATCGTATATGATTTTCTAAAATGCCAAAATCAACATATTCTAACAAGAATAGAATAATCAGGAGTGGAGAGGAGTAGCATATTAATAACTGAACTAAGAAGGTAACAATCACATCTTTGTCTGAAATAACTCTTTTTTAACACTTACGATTCACAGAATGTAATCTCAGTAAAAATAACACATACTGAACTACTTACTTCCAGCCAGGTGCTGTTCTAAACATTTTACATATATTAATTCATTTAACTCTTGTAACAAAACTATGAGACAGGCATTAGCCCATTTGACAAAATACCGAGGTTAAGTAACTTGCCCAAGGTTATTGCTAGTAAGGGGTTACCCTGGGATTTGAACTCAAGCTGCCTGACTCCAAAGCCCACAATCTAATCATCAACCCACATTCTATCTGAGAAGATAAAGAAATAGGCAAGATTATTATTTTACTTAAAATAATGCAAACATTTTATTCTTGTATTTTGGTCTTGATCTTTACATCTTAACAAGATTTTTTAAACTTTGCCTGTCCTTATACAATCATAAATTCATTACTCAGTAAGACAATCTGTTCTGAACAAGCTATCATCAGGAAGTACAGAGGTAAATACTGTATTTGACTAAATCTAAGGTGCCATCAGTCATAAAGAAAAACTACACTGCATTGTTCTATTTCCATATCTTTCTTCATATACAGGGTTTTTTTTTTTTTTCCATCCTTGAGGTTTGTTTTCATTCATTTCAATGGTCAATCATAGTATAATCTTTTTTTTTTTGGTGGTGCTGGGGATCAAACTCACAGCCTTGCGCTTGCTAGGCAGGCACTCTAACCACTGAGCTAAATCCCCAGCCCCACAGTGTAATCTTTTTAAAGCTATTTTAAATGATAGGTAAACTGCAGTATTAACAGTGTGAGTAACTAAACTGTCTTTATAACAGGAGAAACAGCCATGACTAAATCTGTATATCTGCAGACAATGATAACCACAGCACATCTGCTAACTTGGATGACAATGAATGTAAGGAACATCTTAATTTCAAAAGTCTTAAAATGACAAATAAATATGAACTGATAAAACAAGGTATTCAAGTGTCAATTTACTAACCATTTGCATTTGGCCTTGAATTAAAGTCAGTTACACTCTAGAATTCCCACTGCCCTTTTTTCACTTGTAAGAGGCAGAAATAGACAGTAACACTTCTACAATAATATTCAGGACAGGAAAATAAACTCTTCAGTTTCCCTTTTTTAGAAGCTCCTCGATAGAGATGACAACTACGCAAAATTATTTTGCACTGCTACAAGAACAACGTTCTACTTGTAAACCAAATCCAAATTTCTCATCTTGCCTTTCAAAGACTATTATCTGATCCTACCCTTAATTTGGCCAATCTTTTCTCCTACTCAATTTTGTACCTCACGAACTCATTCTCTCATGCTGTGCTAGTCAGCTGTCACTGACAAAGTACAGTACATAAGATAATCAGTTTATAAGGAGTAAAGGCTTACTTTTGGCTCAAGTTCCGATGTTTCCCTCATGGTCACTTGGCCCCCTGCCTTGGGCATGTGGCTACACAGTATTCCACGGCAGAAGTCCAAGACAAGAGGACCCTTGCTTACCTCACGGCAGCCCTGAAGCAGAGACAGGAAGGGGCCAGGGTTCCAGTATCTCCTTTAAGGGCACACCCCCAATGACCTAATTTCTACTACTTAAAGGTTCTACCACCTTCCAACAGTACTGCAGGCTGCAACCAAGGCTTCATCACTCATACTTCAGGGAGACACGCAAGATTCAAACCACGGCAGGTGCCTGGGGTGCTCCTATTATCTCTAGTAAGACGCTAGTCATGGTGAGGTACACCTGAAATCCCGGCACTCGGGGTGTCTGCAGCAAGAGGGTAAAGTCTGAGGCCAGCCCACGCAACTCAATGAGACCTTGTCTCAAAATTTTTAAAAAGCAGAGGGTAGGAAGGTAGTTGAGTTCAATACTCAGTACAAAAAAATAAAACCAGTCCACACCGCTCTCCTTTCCTAACCTCCCATGTGAGGGAATGAATGAGCCTGTCGACAAAAGGGGTTTGCTATTATCTACTGTTTCTTCTATGCAGCTCTTCAACCACTCTACGCATGAAACTCTTGGTTCCTTTAAATCAAGACTCATACAGCATAATGCCTAATTTGAATTATATGTAGCACAGTGGTAACAATGATTAATTTTTATAAATAACATTTTATTATTATTTTTTGAAAGGGGTCTGACTACATAGTTCAGGCTGGAATTCAACTCATTATGTAGCACAGGCTGGCCTTGAACTCAGTGGTTTCCTGTCTCAGCCTCCTGAGTACTGGGATTACAGACAGGCTGTCCAGCACACCCATCTCTCTAACTAACATTTACCGAACACCTACTTTATGTCAGAAAACTTTTTTTTGGGGGTGCTGGGGATCAAACTCAGGGCCTTGCACTTGCCTACACTAGGCTAAATCCCCAACCCCTATGTCGGAAAACTTTGTGCCTTATATACATATATGATTCCTATAACAACACTAGAAGGTAGGCACTGTGAGAAATATTAGGAAATTAAAATTTACAGAATCTGGCTGGGTGTGGTGCACACCACGATAATATCATCGACACCCTGGGAAGCTGAAGCAGGAAGATCCAAAGTTTGAGCCCAGCATGGGCAAATCAGTGACTTAGCAAGACTCAGTCTCAAAAAATAAGAAAAAGGCTCAGTGGCAAGGCCCTGGGTTCAATCCCCACTATAAGAAAAAAAAAAAAAAAAAAAGATCTACAGGACCTATTTATCATCTAAAGTTTTAAATTTAAAATATCAAGAAAAGCTATTAAAAACTGTGAATAGCAGTTCCACAAGGGTTACTATGTTATTGATACACATGTACAACTGCTATCACATGCCTCAGTCTTATATTTAGCTAAAGCTAAATTGTCAACTGTACCCACACCCCAAATCCTAACAAGCACTATATAATAAATGCTAATTTTACAATGACAGGGAAACTAAACTCATGCAGATCCTATTGTATTACCAACTTAAAATTTCCGCAGGTCTTCACAGAAAACGGATTTAAATATTACCTTTGCTGTAAGCATCCCTCTCTATACAAAGTACACATCCAACAGGAGACAAGACAAAGCCTATGCTCCTGTCACAGTGAAGTCAAATAATCGGCAAGAACCAACAAGTTTGCATTTCCTTGGCTAAATTCACACCGTCTGTTTTCACAAAAGTATTCTCTTTTCCTGCCCAGAGGCAATGAATAAAGACAGGCACAGCCAGCTCCCTGAGAAAGGAACTTTTTTTCTTTTTGAGATAGGCTCTCACTAGGTAGTTCAGGATGCCCCTGAACTCACTATGTAGCCCAGATAGGCCTCAAAGTCCAGTGATCCTCATGCTTCAGTCTCGGGGGCTGCTGGGATTACAGGTGCAACTCAGTGACTTCAATGCAATCCAGTTCACTTACCAGAATCAGATTTTCTTAAAGCAAAGACAGTTAAGTCACTTCATAACAAACAACAAACATAATCATGGGGATTAAAAAGAAACATGAGATTGTGAAATTTTTTGTAACAAGCAGTGATTATCCTAATCCTACTGCAGCAAAATTAAAACTATCTCTGATGAAATAAGGCCCCATAACACTAGTTAATAATCTTTAAAACACCCTATTTTTTAAAAAAACCACCCTATTTAGTGCTGGGATGAGGTGCTTTCCAGATTATTCCATTCCTTCAATAGGGATGCTTCTTTCATCAGTCTCACAAACATTTCCTGATCTTAGTTGTCTAGTCTTCACAAAGACTATTCTATATTTAAAACTAAGTAAATAATTGGTAAATGTTCCTTTACTCTAAAGAAATACAAGGTGTGCCAAATAAACCTCCCTCTCCTCAAGTTAAGAAACAGGGCAGGGGGGAACCTATGTAGGAGTCTCAGAAAATATTTAGCATCAGCTCTAGAAACTCTGTCCTAACAACAGTTTCTTAACAAGCACTCTGAGACTGCTAACTTCACCCATCTCCAAAAAGAAGGAACGAGCCACAAAATTTTGCCCAGACTATTTTTCATTTTTTCTCCTAGCAACAACTCCATGTTGGTACAATTTATTCATAGGAAAAAAAGCTAACATAGTCATAACAAGATGACTTGTTAAAATGACAAATAGCTGTTTGTGGACATACAAGGATCCCCTCACATGGCTACTTGATACTTAGTGTGAATGGTACAGAAATCAGTATATGATAAAAATATTTTAGAATTTGGCTGCTTTTATATGGTATAGAAGGGTTTAAACTGGAATTTGAAGCAAGAAATGAACTAATCATTACTTTAAACAATTTTTTATTAGACATATCTACAGTACATAATGATTACATTCTGCTTGGACTGGTGGTACACACCTGTAATCCCAGCACTCTCGGAGGCTGAGGCAAGAGTTGGAGGCTAACCTGAGCTACACAGTAAGAGAGTTCAAGGCCAGCCTGAATTACATAGCGAGATCCACTCTCAAAACACACACACACACACACACACACACACACACACACACGGGATTATGTTCTTTGTGTGGAGTTGGTACATATACATAACACATCTTAAATTCATTTTTCATCCTCTTTCCCTCTCCTCATCCCCTTCTCATGTCAGTATCTCCCTACTTCCTTTTATTTTGCTCTTTATTTATAGGTTGGGGTTCTCACTGTGGTGGACTTATTATTGTGGTCAACTTGAGCTGGAACGCCCAGCTGGACTGAGTTGGTGTGGTTTTGGGCGTAGAAGATCTACCTGAGAATTGCTGTCGACACGACATAAAGGAGAATAGGAACAAAAGATAGGTGCCAGCTGTTTCCCAGGAGAAGCTCTGTTGTAGCTGGTTCTCTTGAAGGGGACTCAGCTGTTCTTGTTGAAGAAGGAGCTCCAGGTTGTCGAGGATGGCTGCTGTTGCTTCAGGGGAGCTCTGGTCTTCACCTCTGCTTCGAGCATCATATCCTAGTTCCAGTAAAGATTTCTTCACCCATCATCTGCAGACACGATCGTACATGGAGCAGTGCTGTGGGGTCCCAGCCTGTTATGGTTTGTGTCTAGATGTCCCCCTAAAGCCTCATGAGGTCACAGATGGGAGGTGGCTGGATCTAGTGTATGACGCTGGGATTAAGGGCATATGACTACTGAATCAATCCACTGATTGTTTTGGTACTGTCCTGGAAACCTGGATAAGAAATAAGAGGCAGAAAGAGGCTTGCCTACCCCTTGCTTACCTTGCTGCCTTCTGCCTGTCTGCCATGCCACCCTGCCTTAGATCCAGCCAACTGTGAACTGAAACGTCTACAAACTGTGAACTAAATAAACCTCTCTTCCCCTTAACTTTGGGTGTCAGGTATTTTGTCTCAGCAATGAGAGAAAAGTAACTATGACACAACCCTTGATTGGATCTTTTGGGTCTCCAGTGCATAGATAAAACATTTGGCACTCTTCCTGCATTTGGCTTATGGGTGAATGCTACAACCTGTAAATATCCCATATTAAATCTGCTCTCTTGCAAACCATTGGCTCTAGAAGGGTAACTAATACAGTTTCTCATATAAAAGAAACCATGTGACATTTAGGTTTCTGGGTATGATTGCATTTAAAAAAAAATCTTATCTCTTTTTTTTTACACGCACTAAGAAATCCTAAAACAAGAGGATATATCAATTGAAAAGGAAATTTCCCTCTTCTTTATTCCTCAGTTTTATTTTCCAGGGGTACCACCATTAATAGTTTCTGATATACCTTTCCAGAAATTATGCCCATGAGAACACTGTTTTATACTACTAAACATAATTCCCTAGACCTTGCTTCTTTCCTGCACACATTAAGACTATTTTTTTTCATTTCTTTGAATACATGCCTCAACTAAATGTGAGAAATGAGGCTGGGAAGCCACTACACTGTCATATGGAAGGCATCTCCAAAAATTGAGGAAAATATCAAATACCATTTTTACCAATATACTGTTAGAGCTAATTGAGAAACTAGAAACGTATGACAAAAAGATAAATCAAATTTACATACTTATAGTTTTAGAAATCTAACAACAGCTAACCTGTTATTATTAGGCGGGTCTCAGTATGTAGTTTCTATTTTTGATAAATAACAGAGACCACAGAGGTGATACAGAACTGCATGATGGAAGGTTATAAAGGTAGGTGATTTTAATCTGATGAACAATGAATGAAGGGGGCAGGAGTTTTTAAGTAGACTAAATGTGAACAACTGGTTCAAAGTGGGATGCTACCAGGGAAAGAAAGCTTAACTATGAGTTACAAGGCTACTGAATACACCAGTTGTGAATAGAATGTCAAGATGCTAGAAGGGAAAACAGAATATACTCTGAACAGCACAAAGGATAAAGAGGTAAAGCTTAGTCAAATATTTGCAAATGGATGCAGAAGAGAATTCAATTGCCAGGGGCTAGGGATTTAGCTCAAGCAGTAGTGCACTTGCCTAGTAAGTGCAAGGCCCTGAGTTTGATCCCCAGTTCCACCCCCCCTAAAATAAAATAAAGGAATTCAATTGCCAACGACATCAGCAAGCAAATAATGTAATCCATCACACTAACAAAATGAAGGGGAGAAAAACAGAATCACCTTGATCGATGAAGAAAAACATTTGACAACATTCAGCAACCATTCATGATTTTTTTTCCATTCATGATTTTTAAAAATTCAGAAAACTAAGAACAGAAGGGGATTGTCTAACACAATAAAGGGTTTAAAAAAAAAAAAAAACTCCTTGAGCCAGCAATGTTGGTGCATGCCTGTAATCTCAGCATTCTAGGAGGCTGAGGCAAGGATAATCAAGTTTGAGCCCAGCCTGGGCAATTTAGTGACTTAGTGAGACCCTGTTCTCAAAAAAAGGGCTAGAAATGTAACTCGGCGTGAAGGCCCTGACTTCAATCCCTAGTACAAGAAACAAAAATCACAAAAACTTCACAGGTAACATCATATTCAACAGTCAAAGGCTAAAAGCTTTGCCTCTAAAATCAGGAACAAGATAAAGATACCCACTTGAAACACTGCTATTCAACATTTTACCAGAAATTCTAGCCAGAGTAATCAGGCAAGAAAAAGAAACAAGTCATCCACATTAGAAGGAAAAAGCAAAGGAAAAAAATAAAACTACTCACTGATGACATAATCTTACATATAGAAAAATCTCAATGATTCCACAAAAAAGTTACTATTATACCTAATAGTATAAAATCAACAGGGTATAAAATCAACATTGAAAAACCAACTGTTTCTATACAGCAACAATGAACAAACCAAATGGAAATTTGGATAACAATTTCATTTACAACAGCATCCAAAATAATAAAACATCAAGGAATAAATTTAACCAGTAAGGTCAAAGAGTTGTACAGTGGAAACTACAAAACATTCCCAACAGAAGGCGAAGACTTAAAATACTGGACAGACATCCATATTCATGGGTTGAAAGACTGTGTTAGCAAAGATTTCCGAAGAGACACAACCAGAGAAGTCCCAAGATCTGCAGTTAGCATGCTGGAGATGCCGGAGACAAGTGGTGTAGTTTTATTCTGAGTTTGAGGCCCAAGAAAACTGATGATGTAAGTTTCAATCCAAGTCTAAGGCTTGAGAACCAGCAAAGCTAACGAATGTAAATTCCATTCCGAGTGTGAAGGTCTGAGAACAACTGATGCCTGTGCAAAGGCAGAAGACTGAAGTCCCAGCTCAAGCAGTCAGGCAGGCGAAGGTTCCTTTTAGTCAGCTTTTTGCTCTAATCAAGTCTTCAACTGATTGGATGAGGTCCACTCACATTAGGGAGAGCACTCTGCTTCACTCAGTCTACAGATTCACTGTTCAGCTCATTCAAAAACACCGTCACAGACACACTACAATAATATATGACCAAACATCTGGGTAACTTGTGGCCAAATCAAATTAGCACATAATACTAACCATTGCAAAAACTTAGTAGTATTAAGACAATTTCAGTGCAACCCCTATCAAAATTCCAATGGCCTTTTCTAACAGAAATAGAGAAGCTTTTCCTGAAATTCACACAGTATTTCAAGGGATCCTGAAGAGCCAAAAAAGTGTTAAAAAGAACAACAAAGAAGACTCACACTTCCAGTTTCAAAATTTACCACAAAGGTATAGTAATCACAACAATGTAGTATACAGCATAAGGATAGCATACAGACCAATGAAATGGAACTGAATTCAGAAATAAACTCACCTATCTACAGTCAGTTGATTTTAGACAAGGATGCCACTATTATTTGATGAGGAAAATATAGGCTCTTCAACAAACTGCCAGGGCAACTGGAGATCTACAAGCAAAAGAATGTCACTGAACTATCTCACACAGTATGTGAAACTTTATTCAAGGTAGGGATGTAGCTTAGTACGGCACTTAACTTAGCACGCGCAAGACCCTGGGTTCGATTCCCAGCAGTGGGGAATAAAAAAGTCAACTAAATCAGGCTTTGAAATTAAACAATTTTATATACCCAAGGACAGTATCAAGAATGTGAAAAGACAACCTGTAAGATGGAAAAAATATTTTCATACCATGTATCTGAGAAGTGTTAGCATCTAGATTATGTAAAGAGTTCTTACAGCCAGGCATAGTGGTGCACACCTGTCATCTCGGCACTCCTGGGAGGCCGAGGCAGGAGGACTTGCAGCCTGAACAACTTAGTGAGACCATGTTTCAAAAAGGACTGAGGATGGTAGTTCAGTACAAAGGCTCTGGCTTTGATGGGCAGCTCTTACAGCTCAACGATCAAAAAACCCAATTCAAAAATGAGAAAACAATGTAAATAAATATTTCTCCAAAGACACACAACTGGCTAATTAACTTATGAAAAGCCGCTTTGCTGGACATGCTGTAAACCCAGCATCCAGAAGGCTGAGGCAGGAAGATTGCCACAAGTGCAAGGCCAGCCTGAGCTACACAGTGAGTTCAAGGCTAGCCTGGGCCACATAGCAAGACCCTGTCTGAAAAAAATCAGAAAAGAAAGAAAGAAAGAAAAGCTCAAAAAGATGCTTAAAAATAGTCAAAAGAGGGGCTGAGGATTTAGTTCAGTGGTTAGAGTGCTTGCCTACCAAGCACAAGGTCCTGAGTTCGATCCCCAGCACCAAAAACAAAAATTCAAAAGAGAAAGGCAAATCAAAACCACAACAAGATACCACTTCACACTATCACTTCACACTCCAGAGTATGGCTACTGTCAAAAACAAAAACATAAAATATTAATAAATGTGTGGTAAAGATGCACAAAAACCAGACCCCTTATGCAATGCTGGTGGGAATGTAAAATGGTGCAGCTGCTGTGGAAAACAATTTGGCAGTTCCTCAAAAAGTTAAACATAGAATTATCATATGTCTCAGCAATTCCACTTCAGCCAAAAGGTGGAAATAACTCAAATACCTATCAGAGAAAGAATGAAAAAAAAAGTGACACAGTCATTCCTCTGCATCTGAAGATCAGTCATTTCAAGACCCCTGTAGATACCAAAACCTGATGATGTTCAAGTCTCATCAAATGGTGTAAACTATGCATACCTTCCGTATACTTTAAATCACTACCAGATTTATAATACCTAACACAACGTAAATGTGATATAATTAAGACTATACTGTTTAAGGTCTAACAAGACAAAAGTCTAACATATTCAGTATAGGTACAATACATATATATTTTTTCCAATGGATATGGAACCCATATATATGAAGGGCTGACTGTACAGCCATAAGGTGGAACACTTATTAAAATGAAGTACTGATACATGCCACAAACTGAATAAACCTAAAAAATAACACACGAAATGAAGACCACCACACACAAAATGTGATTCCACTGATATATCCAAAATAGGTAACTTCAGAGACAGAAAGCTGACTGGTGTTGCCAGAGGCTGAGGAGAACACTTCCTTCTCAATGGATGTGGGCCTTTCTTTCACAGCAATGAAAATGTTTTAGGATTACAGAGAGATGGTGACTGCATAATACTGTGACCATTCTAATTGCTACTAAACTTGTACACTTGAAAATAGTTAATTTGGTATTATATAAATTTTGCCACAATGAAAAGAAAACCAGTAGAGAGATGCATACAACATCCCCACTCCACAAGGAAGAAGAAAGAACACGAGTGAAGTACTGATGTGGACAGCAAGACTGGAAAAAAAAGAAATACTGCTTTAGGACTTCTTAAACGTAAACTGACTACCAGTCACCATGTAGCATGATGCTGGCATTAATTTGTGAGCCTGATATTTGGACCTTCCTTTTTATACAGAAAGCCAGATGATGGAAACTGCACTATGTAGCCCAGACACCAGCACACATCAACCTCCTGGCAAATCTCAATCAGTTTCCACATCTCTGGCAAATCTCAATCTTCCTAAGAACCAATCAGTTTCCACATCTGGAAAGTGAACTTAGCATCATCTTTGAGGATAATGGTATGATTACCAAACGAAGTACCAATGCATACAGGCATTGTTAGTAAATGAAAAAAATGCAACAAAAATGTAAAATATGACTTGCCTGTCCAAATAAAATAAGCTAGAGTTCATAAAAATACTGCTATCTTAGGGGGAAAATATCCATATAGTTTTAGTTTTATTACTTCCTGGTCAAATTAAATTTTGCTTCATAGAGTTGCTGTAAGGGTTTGATGAAAACATACGTTCATGTGTTTCACAATTAGGTAGCAGTCAAAAAGTTTGGTTTTAGAAAGGCTTATACTGCAGCGAGGGAAACCTGTCCAATGCAGAATAGCCTCAAATACAGGTTCTGCTTGTCAGCCACATTTTCATCTGGAAAATGGAGACAAAGACTTTGGTTAAAATGTCATATGAAGAAATAAAATCTAAGGAGAACCTTGTAGGCTACATTAATTTGAGTCTCAGTTTCCTCATCTATAATAGGGTAAATCATACCTTGCAAGGTGCTATGGTTTGGAAAGTGTCCTCCAAAGGCCCCTGAGTTAAGGCTTGGTCCTCAACCCATAATACTATAAGGAGGTAGTGAAATGTTCAAGAGGTAAGACCTAGAGGGAGGGTTTCTGGTCACATGGAGATGTGCCACTGAAGGGGATTCTGAGACTCTGAACCTGAAAATCCAAGTGAACAGACAAGAAGTCAGCTATGGCCGTGCACAGCACCAACATGATACTGAATGAAAGGCAGGAACCAAGGTTCTGCCAGACTGCAATCAGGAGTAAATCAATCCCTAAACCCATTGCTGTATTTTTGCCAAGATGAAAGCAATGATATATTAGCTATTCAAGTACATAATTTTATTTGCTTGTTTTTGACACAGGGTCTCGCTATGTAGTCCACGCTGGTCTTGAACTCACTATGTAGCCCGGGTTGGTTTTGAATTTACAGCAATCCTCCTGCCCAGCTTCCTAAGTACTGAGACTACTGGCCTGTGCCATCACTTCCATATTCATTTTTTAAAACTGTAAAATGATGTAGCTGATTCAGACCCGAGGGCCTAGTATGATACTTCTGTCTGTGAAGAGGCTATGACTATTAATTTTAAAATACACTTTGGTGGTTTTCAGCCAGGCTGGCATACTCCTGTAATCCCAGCACCAGAAGGCTGAGCTCGCAGATTACTTCGAGTTCAAAGCCAGCCTTGGGTACACAGTGAGTTCAAGGCCAGCCTGAACTACATAGCAAGACCCTGTCTCAAAAAACAAAATAATAACAGATATATATACATATAAAATATACATATATACATGAACATGATACATACAGTCTTTGATAATTTTTAGGAAAAGGGAGAATAATGGATGAGAATGATAAAATCAAATTCCAAAGCAAGTATCAATAAAAAATGGTAATAAGTGATCATAAAAACGTAATATAAAATAATAACAAATAAGTAAATAAAAGCATGAGGAGGAGACTTTTAAGTGGGTATTTAAATAACCAAAAAAGAATAGTCAAAAGAATTACTACAGAAAGGCCAGTAACTTGACTAACATTGTCAGTTACTGGACACCTCTGAGAGATGTTTCACTCATTAACAAGTTCTTTTTAAAATCTTATTTTGGCAAGCCTCATCATTAAGCAACCTAGCACATGCTGATTACATAAAACAATGACTGCTCTACAACCAAGCCTGCCACTGCCTGGTCAGCCTGCCCGCAGGCCTCCAGGCAACCAGCCCCCTTCTTGCTGGAGCCCAGCATCATCCCCAGAGCCTTCTCTACTTGGACCTTTGCAGAAGCTGATGTTGCCATCTCAGTCTCTGTGCTGAAATCTAGGAACCGATATGCCTTGTCTCCTATCAGTTAAAAATTAATCCTACTCAGACCTGTATTCTCCAAATTTTCTATATTAAGCTTGAATTATATTGTCACTGAAAATGTTTCAGAAAAAATAGGCATGGGGGGGTTAGAAAATTTTGTTCCAAAGATAAATAAAATACTGTAAAAGGGAGTGAACAAGACAACAGTTGGACAGGGCAGTAAACAATTTTGTTGTCATTGATATTTTGTTTTAGGACTGGGCACAAACGTGCACAGAATGGGAATTCCAGCCATTAGCTTCTCAAGTTTAATGTCCAAGTGAATCATCTAGGGATCTTGTCCAAAGGCAGAATCAAATTCAACAGGTCTAGGGCGTCTGTCCAAGTGTCAGTGGTATGCTGATTTCAGTATGTTCTTATTTCCTTGGTATCAATACCTCCACCCTGGTGGCTTCAACCTCTCAATATGAAGTCACTCAACACAGAACTGGGAAGCAATGGGCATAATTAGCTGGAGGAGGGGCACACACTGGCTCTTATACACCCAACTCTGAGCAATTCCGAATCTTAGGTTATACAGGTGGTGCTGGTCCATTTGAGTAGCAAGAATGGTAGATAGTGAAGGTTTCTGGAAATTAGGCGAGGATACAAGAAGGAGAACCTAAGAGTGAGCTAGGAAGGACATCATCTAGATCAGGGTTCCTCAAGCTCAATATATTTACATGGGGCTACATAACTCTTCATTGGGGAGGTATATGGTACATACTGTAATTGTTTAGCAACATTCCTAACATTTACCCTCTAGATGCCAGAAGCATCCTCCCCCAATAGTCACAATCTAAACGTTCTCCAAAAGTTTAAGGGGAAAAAATGGTGAAGTGTAGTTACACTTGTTGCAAATAGGGAGGGGTGGGTGAATGGAAGGGAGGGGAGGGGAAGGAGGGGAAGGGGGGGAAAACCAAGATGTATCATGTACAGGTACAAAATGACCATGTTGATTATGATCATTATGTATACAATGTACCAATACATGTTCTTGGTAAAAATAATAAAAAAATTTAAAAAAAAAGTTTAAAAAAGTCCCAAACATTGCCAAATGTTGCACAGAGTGCAAAATCTCTCACCCATAGCCAGGCGTGGTGGCACATGCCTAATTCCAGCATTTAGGAGGCTGAGGCAGGAGGACTGCCTCAAATTCGAGGACAGCCTTGGCTACATAGTGAATTCAAAGCCAGTCTGAACTATATAGCAAAACCCCGTTTCAAAAAAAAAAAAAAAAAAAAAAAAAGAGAGATAAGATACTGGACAGAAGAACTGGACCGAACATGAAACAGCGACCTCTCCGTAGACATCAATGAGCTCAGTCAAAGAGAAAAGAAGGTTATGTTTGGGGGGGGTGATAGAAATTTAAAACATTAGAAAAAGTTCTAGAGAAGACATTAAAAGTGTAATAGAAGCTGGGCGTGGTGGTGCACCCCTGTAATCACACCACTTGGGATGAGGCAGGAAGATCACTTCGAGTTTGAGGCCAGCCTGGGTTGAGCCCAGCCTGAACTACATAGGGAGACCTTGTCTCAAAAAACAAAACAGAAGTAACAAAAAGGTTCTGGCCCAGAACAATGAGTCCATCAACTAAGACAGTGACAGTCAACCTTTAGAGCTTTCAATGATTCAAACTGCCTATTTCAGCACACATGCCATAGGTTTGCCACCAACTAAGAAACAGAAACAGGGATGTCTTGGGCTCTTGGACTCAGAATTGCCTGGGTTTGACCCTGAATGTACCACTGCCTAGCTGGGTGACCTTGGATAAATTATTTAACAAATACAAGTCTCTTCATAGGCAAACAGAGTCATCAAGTACTGAGATTATTATGTTAAATTCTGAGCACAGGGTCTGGCATATGGTACATGCTCAATTAATGTTAGTTATTGCTATTAGTATCATAATTTCCCTTGTAAATTACTTGCTTTGCTTTGCTACTAGTTTAAAGTTCTTCAATGAAACAGAAAGAGGTTGCCCGGTAAGAGGCTGTCAATATGTCTCATAAATACTGGACTAGAGCCAAGCAAAGGGCACATGCCTGTAATCCTAGCACTTGGGAGGCTGAGGCAGGAGTACTTTGGCAAGTTGAAGGCCGGTTTCGGATACCTAGTGAGTTCAAAGCCAGCCTGAACTACATAGCGAGAGCCTGTCTCAAAAAAAAAACAAAAAATAAATACTATATACCGTACTAAATTTGTGAACCAGTAACTGTCATTGAGGAAATGTGTGAGTTGTGGAGCCAATCAAGCCTAGACTTACACTTAATAAGACAATAAATTACACTTAATAAAAAGTAAAAGTAAATGAACCTAATCAATCAAGAAAAAAGGGCATTAAAATTTCCCTGAAATTGGCAAGTTTTTACAGTGTGCATAAAGAATGTGTCATGCGTTCCCCAAGATGAATATAATCATGTATTGCATACATATATTAATAAAGTTTAAAAAAAATTATCTGGGGGAAAAAATGTGTATGTATTAACAACAAAAACAATAACAACAAAAAAAAAGCCAAGCATAGTGGCACATGCCTGTAATTCCAGCACTCAGAGGTGGCAGGAGGAGGATCAGGAGTTTGAGGCCAGCCTGAACTACTACCAAAAAAAAAAAAATTATATCTATATCTATATCTATATCTATATATATATATATGAGAATGATGTGAATCTTCAATACTGCTGGCAAGAATAACAAGCTTATAAAAACCAAAATGAGGGGCTGCAGATTTAGCTCAGTGGTTAGAGTGCTTGCCTTGCAAGCACAAGGCCCTGAGTTTGATCCCCAGCACCAAAACAAAAAACAAAAAAAAAAAAACAAACCCAAAATGACTTCAAGTTATTTATCTTACAGTTAACATAAAACTTTCCTGCTGGTTTTTATCTAAGCCAAGAATTGATTAAAATGCAGGAACCCGGCAGCAAGTGAGCATTAAAAGTAATCAGTCTGCAGTCTGGGGGATTTAGTGTTATCACAACATGTCCACACTTGGATTCCAGTACATTCTGTGAGCATATATCAAGGGTACATTTTTTTCTCACTAAGATTCTTGGGAGGATATAAAGGGTTTTGTCAGTCCTGTGTACAACTGACCAAGAGAAAAACGGAAACATTATAGGTTTTAAATAGCTTCTCAGTGTCAAAGAAGGACAGCTTTTCTCAACTAGAACAATTAAATATCCTTTAAGGGAAAGGTAGACTGCTTTGAGAATTCAAAATAAAAGAATCCGTTCTAACATGTAAGAGGAAGATGTTATTAAAATCTTCCAAGACGTAAGAGGTACTTTTCCCATGTAAAATTCCTTCAACCTAACCTGCTAACTTCAAACATTTTACATTAGCAAAAACAAAAAGGGCAAATATTATCATGCATTCCAAGCTTATCATCTGTCAGTGTAGGGCAAATCACTGCGAAGAACAGTAAATGTCATCACCCTGCAGGTCGCCAGGAATCAGGGTACTGCAGCCAGCCACAGCCACCGGAGTGGCAAGCTTTCCTAAAATAGCTATGACTTACATATAAACGCTCACCAAACACCTCACATACAAAGTCTCAAAAAGAGTGCTGAAACTGGGTCACTACTCAAACTGAGGCAAAGTTAAATGAAGATGCCACCGACTAACAGGCACCTAATCCTAAATGACCAACCTCCTACAAATTTAAATATGACTCGTTGACTTTAAAATAGTCTCTTCTCTAAATCTATGTGACTATCACAAAACTAAAAATTTCCCACCTGATTTTAAGTCACTGTCCTAAAAGGAAATAGAACTAGTCTCTGAAACCAAACAAGAGAAAAATCCTGATTCAAATTCCAAAAGACACTGGTGAACATCTAACAATAACATTTCCATTAGAAATCAGCACAGGAAACACCATCCGCATACTTTCATTTCGGCGGCTGGGACCTGAAGGTAATTTTTTCTGCGTGAGTTTTTACTCTTTTCCTTATTTTTACTCTACCTGGGTTTTTTTTCTAAGTGTCCATGTCCATACTCTTGGTCTTGTGAGTGCATCAAAAGAAAAAGCATTAACAGGTTTCTCACTTGGAGTATCTAACAGTTTCTCAACTCCAAACTCATATTTGAACATTTTGACCCAGATTTCCCATTCGGTCTTGGAAAAGTGCAGTACTTAAAGGGTGTAGTGTTATTATAACATTCCAAAGTAACATTAGAAGACATTCTCAAATTGCCCACTTCCCAAAGTTCTTCACACAGGACATCAGTCTTCTGATTTTCTCCAAATGAGTGTTCTTTTACTTCCACCCAGAAATCCTTGTATTGATTTCAACCTTCTTAGATATCAGAAACAGTAGAGCATAATGAGCATACCTTTTATTCACTACGCTGTTCCGCCCCTCCCTCAAAATCTAGGGATGAATGCACTAATTGGGGAGGCTGCTCTAGTTTAAGAGAAAAGAAAGGTGGGGGGGAGTCCAGGAGGAAGCGAGGAGGTGGTAACTAGGACCTAGTCTTTTACACTTTGTTAATAAACCTTGGCTTTACGCGAGATAACTTCCGTTTGCTTCAGACTTTCTAAGACAACAGTGCCATAAGACTGATTTGAGAGTCAAACAATGAACGCTGCCGCTCTACGAAGTTTCTCTCCCGGTCGGGGCGAGGGGTGACCCCGGCAGCAGACATCCCCACGTGCAACCCCTCATATCTGGGTCTCCAAAACGCCTGGCCCCTCCAACTCCAGCTCGCCCAACGCCCGACGCTAGAGCCCTGTCTGCGCTTCCCGAACCGCGCAGCCCGCAGGCTCACGGCGCTCCTGCCCCGCGGCTCGCACCCGCCCGCAGGCCCCGCCGGGCCTCCCGCCCGCGCCCCCGCGCCCCGCGCCGCTCCCTCGCGTTCCCGAGCCCGCCAGTCGCTCCCGCTCGCGCCGCGGGCCCACCGAGCCGTGGCCGTCAGCCGCTCCGGCCGCGTCGTCCTGCTGGAGCTCTGCAGTCATGGCCGAGGCGCCCCTCCGCGGATCACCGGGCTCCCGCGCCGCCGCAGCCGCCGCCGCCACTCCAGCAGCCCCGGAGGCCCCCCTGCGCCCCGCGGGTCCCGGTACCGCCCCCGCCCGCAGCGCGCGCCGGAGTCCCGGCCCACACGCCCCGCCCCCGGCCTGCGCGCGCACGCAGGGCGCGCGGCCGAGGCCGAGACTCTGCGTGCTCCCGCGCACGCCGGGCCCCGACCGGCGCCGGGCACGTGACCCCGCCCCCGCCCCGCCCCCGCCCCGCCGTGCGGCTAACGGTCAGCGTCGCAGTACCGGGCCGTTGCGGCCGGCGCGTTCGGTGCTCCGGAAGTGGGTCCGGGTGCACGGACGCCGGCTTGGCGGGTCTCGTCCTCTGTTCTTGGCGGCGAGACCTCGTTTCCAAGGCAGACCTCTGGCTCCAGCTTCCCCACGGACGAATTTAAACTGCTCCCGGTGTGGGCAGCCGCCGAGTGGAGGCATTCTTTCCCACCCCAGCGACACGGAAATTTTTTGTTTTCTCTTGTCGTTCCGCGCGTTGAATACGGAGCCATCTCACTGAGCTACCTCCATGGCCGTCTTCTATGTTTATATTGAGACGGGATCTTGCTAAGTGCCAAATTGTCCGGGTAAGGGGCTTGAATTTGTGATCCTCCCGCCTCAGCCTCCCAGGGAGGGTACTGGGAGTAAGGCAGTGGAGGCCGCACTGAGCTTCACCGTCTGTGAGGAAAGACGAGGTGGAGGCTGACGACAGCGGTTTGTTCAAAGCTGAGGGAACTGACCAGCTTCATCCCCGAGGTCCAGCTCGGTGCCCCTAACCCTGACCTGGGCGGGAAGAGGAATTACCAAAGCGTCTCCATTTCAGATTTTCTGGCTTTAAAACAAAAATTTTGTTGTAATGTGTTCAATTTGAGCCTGATGCTTACAAGGTCGCATTAAAAGTTCAGGTGGCTCAATTGAAACTGTATTTTCCAACTATTATACCATATTCCACATTTCAGATGCAAATACATCTAGTGAGGCAGGCGTGGCGGCGCAGGTCTGTAATCTCAGTACCCAGGAAGTTGAAGCAAGACGATCCTGAGTTGGAGGCCAGTCTGGACTACAGCGCCAGACCTTGCCTCAAAAAATGTGAGAACCACCATCCGTCTGCAACGCATGTTGGCTGCCCCAAATCTGTGTGGAAGGGCCTCTTTCAAGAGTACTGCTTATGCTGTTTCCCTGGGGTGGCGCTGAGGAGGCGCCTTCAGTGTGAATCCTGTGCAGATGGTGACCTTTGCCGACTTCCTGGCATTGCTGTCCTTGCCATTGTGATGTTCCACCTGCAGACCTGTAGTCTGCATTTGAGCATAGTTTGTGGCAGACGTCAGGTGCACCCTTCACAGGGTCAGTCCTGGACTGGGCTAGGACTGCTATTGCTTCCCTCAAGCAGAGATAGATGGTAAACAGCAGGGTGCAAGTGATACTGCCTTAGACCTTTACACTTGCACCAGGCTCCCTCTAGTTGTTCTAATGGTTGTAGAACTTTTCGTGTTTGTGGTTCTGCCTTTTTTTTCTCCTCCCACAGGTAGTCAAAACCTGTGTTTAGCAGGGCATGATGGTACATGTCTGTAATGGCAGCACTCAGGAGGGTTAAACAGGAGGATGGCCACGAGTTCAAGCCCAGCCTGAACTCCAAAGAGAGACCCTATCTCAAAGAACAAACAAAAAACCCTTTGTTCGTGGCTTCAAGGTGGTATCACTACAGAACAAATTGATTTCTCAGTCCAGTTTGTTTGAAGCATTGCATATTTGTACACTAGAAAGTTCTATTTCTGTGTGTCCTTTGCCACCATAATGACACTTGTCTTTTCACATTCCTTTTAAGATTGCTTATTTAATGTGTGTAAATTGTTTGAAAACTAATAACTCTCATTCATGAAAATCCCCTTGAAAGACCACCAGAGATGACCCATGTCCATATCCCTGAAAGCGATCTCTATATACTGTTTGGTAAATATAGGCCTTGAATTTTTATTAAGCCTTTTTCTGCTATATATTTCTACATAGAACTCCAGAGTTAACAAATCTGATCTCTAATTTGAGAGCACAAGGTCTTGTAAGTCCTTTTAGTCCCTTCTAAATTCCACATGGTGCGAGACATGGTAATCAGTTATAGGTCACCCTGCCAACTATAGATATAGTGAACAAGTCTATATGAGTGCTTAGCAAGTCTCACAATGATCAAATATCACAAGGGGATGGATACAGAGCATGTGTTGTCACCAAAGAAAATCTCTCTCATTCCTCTTAAGGGTCCTTACACGAAGGCTCCAGATTACCTCATTAGTAATCATTTTAAGAGCATTCAGGGAAAAAAATAAGGAAAAATCACAAATAACTGGTATGTTTAAAAGGAAACAGTTTGCAGAGTCTTTTCTCAGAGAAGGAATTTTTTTTTCCTTTCCTGGAAATCTTTTGTCCCAGGGTGAAGTTGTTTCATTTATTTTACAGTCCTAGGGCTGGAGCCTTGAGCCTTCTCACTGAACTACATTCCCAGTCCTTTTTCTAATATTTGAGACAGGGTTTTCACTAAATTGCCCATGCTAGCCTCAAACTTGTGATCCTCAGCCTCCTAGGGTGCTGGGATTACAGGTGTGCACCACCTCAACTGGAGCTAAATTGTTTTCTGAGTCAATGAATTTATTTTTCCTACAGATTTACCTCAAGTCAAAATACAGTATTATAAGAATACTATTTGAAACATTTTACAAATACGGTCTTTTGCTACAATGAAAAAAAGGCAAATCTACTCTGTAGCAGGAACAGAAACAAAAACTATGTGGTAGAATTTTTAAAAAAATACTGCCATTTAAATATGTCTTAGTTAGCTTTTCTAGAGTCAATGGTTTGTAAGAGAGCAGATTTAATACAGGACATTTATAGGTTACAATATTCACCCACAAGCCAAATGCAGGAAGTGCCAAATGTCTGTTTAGGCACCGGAGACCCAAAAGATCCAACCAAGTGTTGGGAGCCCACAGCACTGTCCTATGTACGTGTGTGTCTGCAGATGATGGCTGAAGAAATTTCTGTTGGAACCAGGATACAATCCTTGCAGCAGAGAGGACAACCAGAGCTCCCCCGAAGCAACAGCAGCCCTCCTGGACAACACCAAGCCCCTGAGCTCCTTCCTCGATGAGAACAGCTGAGTTCCTTTCAGGAGAACCAGCCACAGCAGAGCTGCCCCTGGGAAACAGCCCGCCAGCGATCTTCTGCTCCCATTCTGCTTTATTTTGCATCAGCAACGATCCTCAGGTGAATCCTCTGTGCCCAGAATCACACCAACTCAGTCCAGCTGGGCGTTCTAGCTCAAACTGACCACATTAAGTCCACCACAAAATGTTTTTGAATGCTTGTGTAGACAGAACAAAGAGAAAGGGTTAGGGAAAGAATAAAGAAAAGAGGCTGGGGATTCAGCTCAGCAGTTAGCATGCTTGCCTACCAAGCACATAGGCCCTGAGTTCGATCCCCAGCACCAAACAAGAAGGAAAGAAATGTGTACCTATGTTTCCTTTCCACTTCTATTTGTAAAAAGTTTGTCCTTGGCTTCCAAGCAGCTGGATTTGCAAGTTGAAGGCTGCAGCTCATTGACAGGTGTGACTGGTCTTTGAGCTGGGGATTTCTTCCCAGGAATGCTGATCTAGTCAAGATATTTTTAAGGGTCATCTCCTCAGGAGCTGAGAAAAATGGGCTTTGTTACTACACAGGAAAGAATATGGGTAATTCTATTGTAACCCTCAGATTAATGAATTAGTTCATGTATAAAATGAAATGGGTGTTAAGATATTTCAGAAAAGTCTCTCTTTGTTGGTTAAAAAGTAAATGTGTTTTCAGCCTTTCTGAAATGTGTACTCTGGGTGGCGCACATTGTGAAGAATAGAAATAGCTTTCATTAAAGTCAGTGAGTTCATTTAGAAGTATTTGGCTTTGAAAATCAAAATAATCTCATGTCCCCTTTTTTCTTTCTCTTGAAAATGAAGAGAAACACTAAAAGCTCTTAAATCGTGAATTAAAATTCACGAAAGCCTTCAGTTCTTGGGATCTGATTTTCCTTTTATAAAAAGGCAAAAATAATGATAAAGAGATAATAGTAAAATAGAGAACTGAAAATAAGCCCATACATTTATACAAACTTTATTTTTGACAAAGACCAGAACTGAAGACCAATGGAGAGAAAATAGACTTCTAGTGAATGACGTTAAGAGGCATGGTGTGGTGGTGCATGCCTGTAAACCCAAGACTCACACCTGGGAGGCTGAGACAGGCAGGTAGGGCCTCCCAAGCCTACATAGTGAGTTCAAGGACAGTGTTGGCTACATAAGGAGATCCTGTCTCAAACAAAAACAAGTCATTAAATTCAGTTATTTTGAAACTAAGAATTTCTTTTCATCAAAAAGTACCATGAAGCTGGGTGTGGTGGTGTTTGCCTATAATCCCAGCACTCTGGGATGCTGAGGCAGGCAAATCATATATTCGAGCTCATTTTGGGCAATTTAGGAACTTGGCAAGATCCTGTGTCAAAAAAAAAAGCAAAAGAAAAGCTGAGGATGTAGCTCACTGCAAAGGCCCTGGATCCAATCTCCAGTATCAAAAAAAAAAAAAAAAAAAAAGCACTATGAGGAAAATGAACATACCCACAAATTGGAGAAAATGCAATACATAGAACCAGTTGCCCCAAGGAATATGTTCAACAGTTGAGGCAGGAGACTAGGGCATGGCAAAACTGGCTGGGGAAGTGGATGTGACCACTAATTACAGCATCCCAGGACACACACACATGCAGCACAGTTTCCAAAGCACTGTATGTGAATTTCTTGAGAAAACTCAAGCAGGTTTTGATAGCACAGCCTAGACCTGAAGAGGAGTGGGAGATACAAAAGACAGTTGCCACTGAGCTTCTTGTTTTCACCCTTGAGTGGTGGCCCACCCTCATGCTGTAGAGTGTACACCTTTTCCTACTTTTACTTGGCCCAAACTCACTCTGCAGTCCCTGTTTTTTTCCTACTTTTAGTAAATGTAAAAGTTTGCTACCGTTTATGCTTGATTTGACCAATTCTTTGTTCTGGACAGAGAGAACCTAGAAACCACCTCTAGAAGAGACTCCAGCACCCCAAAACCCAGTAACAAACTCTCATCACAGAAAAACATTTCAGAATGCATCAGTGTGAGGGAGGCATAGGCAGATTTATTAGAAAGTAAGAGAAAATAGGGAAAGGGGTTTAGCTGAGGAGCTGGTGACCCGATTGATGATGATTTCAGTTGTGATGTAAGATAGCTCCAGGAGCTGTCCTTATTGCTTGAGGGACAGTTCAGTCTCCATGAGATAATTGTCTCTGCTTGGGGCAGTCTCAGTTTTGTGGAGGCTCTTCCAGAATCCTGTAGGTCGGACAATGACTGAAGACTTGTGGGCATTCATTGCTGGTTGAATGTTCTGTTTTTGTTTTTGTTTTTGTGTGAGGCAGGGTCTGTCTGTGTAGCCAAGACTGGCCTTGAACTTGCAGTGATCAGCAGCTGCAAGCAGGACAATGCTTGAGCTGCACTTATTACCTTAAAACTTTGGGCCAGATTCTTGGTCAGCTCTTAAACAGGAATGAGATTATGTAAATTTAGGGCTAATCAACCCTTTAGACAGATACGTTGTAAATCATTAACGTGCCTGAATGCAGAGCTGAGCAGGGGTGTGGCCCAGAATTTTAAAGTAAAAAAGCATTGTCCTCTTTTTAGTTACCAACCGGTGTCTGTAAGCCTAAGTAAAGAATTACTCTGTGTGTGTGTGTGTGTGTGTGTGTGTGTTTGTTAGCAGAAGATACATTGTGCTTTTAATGAGTAATAGGTTGAGGGCCCACGAGTTTCTTTGTGTCCTGTCCCTGTGGTGGTCTCTGATTGTGTCGGTACCAACCAAGGTCACAGGGTCACTCTCTGACTCATTGTTTTAGGCCATTAGGGTAAACACGGCCCACTGTAATACTGAACCGAGGATGCCCAGAAACATTCATGTCCACCATCTTTCCTTTTTTATTTTTGTTGGGGGGAGGGTGGTTTTTGAAGAGGGTGTTATGGTTTGTGTCTGGATTTCCCCTCAAAGCCTCATGTGGTCCTAGGTAGGGCTGGATCTGAGTGTGAGATTACTAAATTAGTCCACTGATTGGTTTGGCATAGTTCTGCTGGGGTCAAGGATGTGATGCTAGGATTAAAGGAGCTAGGATTAAGGGTGGGAGTGCTGTCCACCCTAAAGCCAGGTAGCCTGGATATGACATAAGGGACAGAAGGAGGCTTGCTTACCCCCTTGCTTGCCTCCCTTGCTTATCTTGCTGCCTTCTGCCTGTCCTCCCTGCCACCCTGCCTTGCACCCAGCTGATTGTGGACTGAAACCTCTACAAACTGCAAGCCAAATAAACCTTTCTTCCCCTAACTTCGGGTGTCTGGTATTTTATCCCAGCAATGAGAGAAAAATAACTAAAACAGGATCTTGCTTTGTAGTTCAGCCTGACCTTGAACTGACCATGTAAACCAGGCTGGCCTTGAACTCTCAGTGGTCTTCCTGCCTTAGCCTCTCCAATGCTGGAGTCACAGGAGTGAGCCTCCACATCCAGCTAATCTGTCCTTTTTGAACATGTGATCATGACCTTGAACTGAGCATGCTCAGAAATGTGCCCGTGATGCTTTCCGTGGTGAGTCTGTGTGGGCTCCCCAGATTAAGGTCCCTTCTTCCTTTGTTCTCTGCAGAACCCCTGGGGCTTTCACTACCTGCTGACAATAGTAAATCTCGCTCCACTCTCACCCTCCAGATGAATTTTTGGCTTTGTACTCACACACAAACCCACTGTGTTTGGTTACAAAATTACAGAAACATAACATGATGTCCAGGGAGATAAACACATGACTAAACTACAAACAAAAGCCGAGAACATTATAAACACAAAATTCAGCATAGCAGTTCTGAGGGAAGGGGAGGGGTAGGACGAAGAAGGGACACATCCAGGAGTTCACGGGGGATGGAAGGGTCCACCTTCATAAACTGGGTGTTTACTGTATCGCGTTACACACAATTTATAACTAATGGTAGGTACACAAGATGGAAAGAGCAGTATTCTAATACAAAAGCACCCTTCTCGTTTCCTGACAAACACCTCTGTGTCCACACAGATTCTGAGAAACAAAAGTGATTTCAGGTTACAGAAAAAAACCTCTTTCATGCTGGCTGATACATGAGGCAAGGATTTAACACTTTCTCCTAATCAATAGAAATTGTAATTTGACTGCCTTCTAGGTAAAATAAATGAAAATAATACCACGTTATTTTGTACCAAAAATCTAGACTTTTTTTTCATGCCCAAGGAGTTAGCAAGTCTGTTTTGTAAAATAGTTTTTCTTTTAGCCCCCAGCTTTTGTGGAAAGACTTCTGTATCAAAGTTGAAACCTTTTCAGCTGGGCATAGTGGCACATGCTTGTAATTCCAGCACTCAGAAGGCTAAGGAAGGAGGATCACTGAGGGTTCAAGGCCAGCCTATGCTACATAATGAGTTCAAAGCTAGCCTGAACTACATAGCAAGACCCTGTCTTGAAAAACAAAACAAAACAAAAAAAGTTGAAGCCTTCTCAAAAAACAAAATAAAACAAACACGAGTCCTACATGGTGGGACCTGTGATCCCAGCTGTTCCGGAGGCTGAGGCAGGGGGATCACAAGTTTTAGTCTATCCTGGACAACTCAGCAAGACTTGGTCTCAAAAAAATAAAAAGAACTCAGGATGTAACTCAGTGGGAGACTGCCCCTGAATTCATTTCCCAGTACCCAAAATAACAAAACATAGTGTTAGCTAGAAACCAGAAAACCACCCAGGAAAAACAAATAGAACCTGTATAATATGCAGCTATTGTGACATAAATTGAGACTCAGGGGAACGTTTTTCCACCCAACCTAAAGGCATTATTACAATACTAAAGTGAAAAATCTTCAGATTATTGGAATTGTAAAGACTATATGGGGCAAGAATAGCAAATGCCAATTTCCTTTAGAAATTTTTTTTTTTGAGAAAGAGGATTTCACTACATAGTTCAGGCTGACTTTGAATTCGCTGCGGAGCCTAGTTTGGCCTCACACTCACAGCAATCCTCCTGCCTCAGTCTCCTGAGCCCTGGGATGACAAGGGTGCACTACCATACCTGCACCCAGAGTTTTCTGATCTGATTCCTGGTTCTAGAAAGAAAAACAACTTATTTAGAGGAAGTAGTAGCTAATATCACTGAGCACTTACTGGCCAGTGTTTGTACAAACTCGTTTTATGCTCATGATATAAAGTAAGTGCTATTATTATTAATACCCATTTTAAAATAAAGAAACCATCATAGGAAGATTAAGTAATTTACTCCAGGTCTTTCTAATAAAAAGAGTAGAGCCAGCATTCAAAGCCAAGCAGTCTTCACCTCTCTCTTTCTGCAGTCCAAAATCAAAGATAAGATTTGGTTTTGGGAAACCTTCGTTGGAAAAAACAAGTATCTTTTATGAGAGAGGAAACAGTCCTGAGAGGCCTCCCTGTAGAGGTGCTGCTTGAGCTGAGCTGGGGGGTGGGAGAGTCGACCAGAAAGCGGTGGGCATCTCAGTGCTTGTCAAAACGGTCACAGGCAGGGTAAGTACGGGCCCAGTTTGCCAGGGAAATCCCAGGTCACCCATATTTTCCCAGGGGTGTTATCAGTAACTGCTCCTTTTTCAAACGTAGAAGTTTGCCTGGTGGAACAGTTGCATCCTAAACTTGAGCAATGCTTGTCCCAAGTCTTACAAATGTCCCTAAAATGGAACCCCAGCCAAGCCTAATAAGCAGACACTGTCAATCTGTTTCTGTAGCACCAGCAAAGGAAATGAGGGTGCCCCCCTTCCTGTGGGTGGGATTCTTACCTTGGGCCCCCCTTTCCTACTGGCATTTCTGTTGGCACTTAAAGCCAATGTCCCTGAGGGCCGTCCCTGAGAAGACAGAGGAATTGGAAAGAAGGAGAGTGTATGATGGTCCTTGCCTGAGGCTGAAAGCCTAGGGCTGCCCTTGACTGGCTTTTCTGTTGGCTTGCGAGATTTAGAACTCAGTCCTGGGGTGGCCAAGTCGAGAAGGCTAAAGTTCTGGAGCCACTGTTTTTTGCAGTATTTGTTATCTTCTAAACTTCTCCAGAGTAAATGTTTTGGGTTTTCTTTGCTTTGTTTTTTGGTGTTACTGTGGATTGAACGCAGAGCCTTCCACTGAGCTACATCCCCAGTCCTCTTTCTATTTTTTATTTTGAGACAGGGCCTGGATAAATTGCTAAATTATTCAGGCTGGGCTCAAAATTGGGATCCTCCTGACTCAGTCTCCCAGAGTGCTGGGATTGCAGGTGCCAGCCACCAAATCTGGCTCATAACAAGAACCTTAAATCCAAAGAAGCAGAGTGCTGAATTGACTGTCTGACTCTTCAGCCACTTTTGGGAGGGGCTGCAAACCTGTAGAATGAGTATCAGATGTCTTAGGAGTAGAAGCAAGTATTGAGGCCTGGAGCCGGTTGATCTGAGAGTTGGTCCGTGCAAGTAAAGAGCTCTGGAACCAAGAAACAGGAGGCTTTAGGAAACCATTCAGCTTAAAATCCTTAATGATGTTGCTCGAATGAGGAATTCTCGACTTTCGCTCCTCAACCTTGTGAAAAGACGGGCAGTGATCCAGCAAGTGTTGTATTATGCTAGGTCTCATTATTTCACTGGCAAGATGAAAAGAATGGGATGACGGGTTGGGGATTTAGCTCAAGTGGTAGAGTGCTTGCCTAACACCAAAAAAAAAAAAAAAAAAAAAAAAAGAATGGGGTGGTGAGTTAGACTGGTGGCACACGCCTGTGATTCCAGCACTCGGAAAGCTGAGGCAGGAAGATCACCACAAATTCGAGGCCAGCCTTCGCCACATAGTGAGTTCAAGGCCAGGCTGGACTACAGAGTGAAACTCTCTCTCTCTTTTTCTTTCTCTCTCTCGCTCTCTTTCTCTCTCTGTCTCTGTCTCTAATGGTGACTGCGTCCTAAGGTTTCTGCATGGTCTGGCTAAGAGCTCATCTGAGGAACATGACAAAAGGATTTTGAACATTATGATTTGACACTTGAATAGGTCTTAATTTTTTACAAAAACAAAATAGACATCACTCAATCGCATAGAGCAGTTGAGGCGCCCCTTCACCGTACTCTGTGCACACTATCAAATAAGCCTAAACGCTCAGGGCAGATTCTGGAGACTGTGGGTCAGAGAAACAGAAATTTGTTTAACATAGGAGAAATTTTTGTCTTCTACAAGGTGGAAAGGAGACAAGGAAATCATAGCTAACAACTGTACTTTGTAAGAGGACTGCAACTTCCAGGACACAGCTGAAGTTACCCAAAATTGACATAAACTGGCTCAGTCAAAAAGGTGAGGTGCAGGAGCCTGGCCCTGTGACAGGGACAGCCCCAGTGCAGACAGTCGGGGGACAGTATGAGCCCCACAGCCCTCCGCAGGCACGTGGGGCTTAGGTTCTGTTTTCTAAAGTTTGGGTGGCATTTCCTAACCTAACAAGAGGCTCGCAACAGAAATCTACACAATCGGGTTGTGTATGTGCTGAGCATGAGCAGGGTCCTGGCACGGGGAGTCCCAGGCCGCCAGGAAAAGGCCAAGCTGAAGAAGGAGTCCTAAAGATTCAGTGAAGAACGGGTGAATGGCCAAGGCCAGGCACCTGGAGGCTCAACAAAGGCCTCATTGGACTGGCAGGATTTTCTTGCCCAGGAGTGAGATATTCATTACTGATAATGTTAGCAATGTAGTCATTCTTCGTATATAAAAGCCCCGAAGTGGGAGTCCCTCTGGCCACTCACTTGGGCCTCCTCCCAGGTCCAACAAACCAGGGTTGTTTGCTTTCGCTTTGAGTAAACGTTGCTTTCTGTTTTCGCTCCATAATAAATACTTTTTTTCAGTGTGGACTGTACTCTCTGTCTTTGCCTAATAAACCCTGATTACATCTCTTTCTGGAGCATCCTGAAAATTTCTTTTTCTGCAACCCAAGTCAGTGAGCCAGCTACACCAGTGCAGGTTAAGTTTGAAAACTGAGACCCAGCCCAGTGACAGTAGCAAGCGTGAAGCCCGGAGTTGCACATGCCAGGTCAGTGCTCTACCACTGAGCTACACCCTCAAACTCTCTCAGTTTTACTTTGTGACCAGGTTGCTCAGGCTGGCTTCAAGCTTCCAACCTTCAGGCCTCTACTTCCAAACTGCTGGGATTACAAGTGTGTGTCACTGTGCTGGGCTTCGAAGAATATTTTATATTCTCTTCTCCTCTCTCTCTTTCGCTTGCTCGCTTACTCACTCCCTCTCAATGTTACAGAATCTAGAGTCTCAACGATCCAGGAACCCAGGCGTGGTGGCACATATCTATAATGCCAGGACTTGGGAGGCTGAGGCAGGAGGATTGCCATGAATTCCAGGTCAGCCTAGACTGTAGTGAGTTCAAGGCCAGTCTAGAATATGTAGCGAGACACTGTCTCAAAAAAAAAAAAAAAAGTTCAGGATACAGTACAAAGTCACTTGATATATAAAGAACCAGGAAAACAGAACCTAATTTCAGGGGGAAAAACAACCAACACAGGCTAGACCCAGCTGTTAGACTTGCTACATAAGAACATAAAATTATCTGTGACAACTATGCTTAGTGAAGTAAAAGAAAATATACTTATAATAAGTGAAAAAATAGGAAACCTCACAGATAGAAAATATAAACAAGAACAAAATGAAAAATTCAGAATTTAAAACAGTTAATATCTGAAATAAAAATCAATCTAATTAGTTGAATATAAGGCTATGTATTTCTACAAAAAGGAAAATTTATAACATTCTTTTATAGACTGCACAATATATGTAGATTAAGGTATATGACTACTACGTATAAATTCTGGCAGGGGCTGCTAAATGAAATTAAATTATTGCAAGATTGTTTCATTTAATGGGAAGGTTTGCTCTACCTAGATAGTGAAAAATTAAGAATATATATTTTAATCCCTAAAATAATCTCTAAAAGGACAATGCAAAATTTATACCTAAAAAGTTAGTAATTTAAAATAGTTTAACAAAATTTTTAAAAGGCATGGAAGCATGAACAGGAACGAAAACAAGAAAACACAGAGATAAAATAAATGGGAGAGATTAATCATATCAATAAATACTTCAAATATATCTTTCTGTCATTGCCGGGATTCATACATGGTAGGCAAGCACTTTACCACAGAACGGTACCCCCAACCCCAACTTTAATGGATCAAATATTCCAATTAAAAGACAGATTAACAAAATAGAATTAAAACATAAGAGCTTGGCATATTAAGTCTGTTTTGCTGGAAATTTCACCTTCTTGGGAGCTCAGCTACTCTGCTGACTAAATTCTAAGCCTTGTTCTCAGCCTTATCTACCTTTCTACCTCTGGAGACAATATGCTTTTCATGGGCTACCAGAGAAGCTGTCTGGCTATCATTGTTAACTTTTTTTTTTGAGACAGAATCTCGCTATGTAGCACAGGCTTGCCTTGAACTCATGGCAAATACCCTGCCTCAGCCTCCGGAGTGCTGAGACTACAGGCATGCACCACCATACCCGGCTTATGATGGTAAACTTTTAATTACTGATTAATTACTCTCTGCTTCTCCTTATCTTTGTTTAGAGTGTCAGTCAAATTTATGCAGAGCCCCTCAATTCTACTGTCTTTAGAATTAATGTTACTCCTATAAATCTCAAACCGTTTATATATTGCACTAGCTAATCCATTTCTTTCATTCACCATGAATGAAAGTTTCAACAATTGTACTTGTACTTTGTGCAAGGACTACTTAGGATAATTGTGTTCTCTTGCAAGCTGGAATTAGGTTATTCAACTGCAAAATCCCATCTTTGTTTCTGTTATTTTGGCCCATTCTTGGTACCAACTGTTACATATCAAGATCCACCATGACTAAAACTCCAAGAAGACGCTACTGTGTAGGATGTTTCATAAAGGAATGCTTTTGTTGGTTTTTGAGACGGGATCTTGCTTTGCAGTGCAGGCTGACTTTGAACTCACTGTGTGGCCCAGGTTGGCCTCAAACTCGCAGCCACCCTCCTGCCTCAGCCTCCTGAGCACTGGGATTACAGGCAGGTACCACCATATTTGGCTTATGAAGGAATGCTTTTGGGATCAAGAGAGAGGAAAAGGAAACAAGACTGGACTGAGGAAGAGGTTAAATTGTGATATAGTCACAAAAAGACTACATTACATTGCATAGGACAGCTCCCACAACAAGGGATTATCTGGCCCAAAAAGTCAATAGTGCTAAGGTTGAGAAACTTTATAATAGACAAATGCATCAAAGCAATAGAATAGGAAGTATGGGAGTAAGTTCACACAGTCAGCTGAGGTCAACTTTCGGAAGAGTGCTAATTCATTTAGTAAGGGATCAGTAAGTGGTGATAAGTAATCAGATATTTAAGCAGGGAGTCTTGACTTCAGTCTTTTATCATGTACAACAATTAATTCAAGATGGGTCATAGAACTGATATAAAGGCAAAATTTTTAATGGTTCCAGAGAGAAGATAGTATATAAAAATAGATCTTTTGCAAATAGGAATGGGACCAAGAGATGAAACGGGAGGTGTAAAAAGAAGATGTGTTTTGTACATGTGCCAACTCCCCATGATTAATGTAATCATTATGTACTGCAAGCATAAAAAATACCTTCTCATGGACTGGGCACGTAGCTCAAGATACAGTGCTTGTTTAGCATTCATGCTTGTCTAGCAAGTGTGTATCAATTAAAAAAAAAAGAAACACAAGAATCACAGACGTACACAAGAATGTCCATAGCAGCTTTGTTCACAATAGTCCCAAGTTGGAAATGCTCCAAATGTGTATCAAGAAGAGATCAAATTAACAAATTGTGTTATATCCATATGATAAAGTACTAGTCACCAATCAAAATCAAAGAATTATTAGCCAGGCACAGTGATGCATGCCTCTAATCCCAGCTACTAGAGAGGCTGAGGCAGGAGGATCACAAGCTGGAAGTTATCCTAGATAATTCAGCAAGATCCTGTCCCAAAAAATAAAAAGATTGGTGATGTAGCTCATGGTAGAGCTCTTACTTAGCATGCCTGAGGCCCCAGGTTTGATCCCCAGAACAACAACAACAACAAAAAATCAACAAATTATTGATAGATATAATGTATTTGAATTTCAAAAACATTAAGTGAAGTAAAGAAGTCTGTCACACTGCCAGGTGTGGTGGCACACATCTGTAATCCCAGCACTCTTGGGAGGCTGAGGCAGGAAGATTGCAAATTCAAGTCCATCCTGGGCAATTTAGTGAGACCCTGTCTCAAAATAAAAACAGGACCAGGGATATTCTTCAAATCTCAGTACAAAAAAAAAAAAAACAAAAAAAACCCAAAAACAGAAACCCTCTACTATATATGATTCTTAAGTATATGAAACTCCAAAACATATAAAGGACATGAAAAAAATTTTGGAGGTGTTTTATGTCTTGATTGGAGTGTTGTTAACACGTGTGTTAAGATATATGCATTTTTACATAAATTATTATGTCCATTGAACAGTAAAGCACAGAAAAGATGCACCTGTAATCCCATCACCCTGAGAGGCTGAGGCAAGAGGATCCCAAGTCTGGGGCTATAGCTTAGGGCAAAGGCCATGGGTGCAATATTCAATACTAAAAAAAAGACAAAAATTTAGAAAGCAAAATAATAAAAAAGCCAACCAAAGAATTAAAAAAAAAAAAGAATAAAACAGAAAGTTGGACTAGTACCTGTGGTATGGGACTGTAATCCCACCACTTGGGAGGCTGAGGCAGAATGATTGCTAGTTTGAGACCTGGACTACATGAAGACCCTCTCTCAAAAAACAAAAATCAAACAAAAAGAAAAAAGCAAGAATTTTAAAAAACCCTGTATCTGTGCTAGCGACTCTGTGGGGAGATTTGCCCACTTTACTGAAGCACACAGCTTAAATGTCCTCCAAGAGCTAGTCATCAAGTTGGGAGTGAATTCTGATTCTTTGAGAGTGATGAGGTAGGAACGTGAGGGGGACAGGTCGCAACGAGGGAATATCCAAGAGGCTTCCGTTTGGGGCATAACACTGTGCTTGTTTCACTGAGTCAGAAAAATGTGTTGAATAAACAAACAAATAAGCATATATTATTTTGTCCTCCCAGAATTCTATGTTGAACCCTTAGAACACACAGTACTTGAGAATGTGACTGCTCTTGGAGACAGGGCCTTTGCAGAAGTAATGAAAATGAATTTGTTAGAATAGGTCCTAACGCAATATGAACAGCGCCCTTACAGGAACAGGGGTGAGGACGCAGGCGACACACAGACCTGGGGACAGCGGTGAGGACACGGCAGGAGGGAAGCTACCTGCCAGCCAAGGAGAGAGCCCTCAGAAGAAGCCAGCTCTGCTGACACCAGCCTCGGGGGCTGTGAGAAAATAAGTACCACCTTATAGGTGGTATTTTGTTATAGCATCCCTAACACATTAATATGTACATATTCTATTTAATAAGCCTAATAGCTGAATTCAACAATTACTTAGGGCTTTTTTTTTTTTTTTGTGAGACAGAGTCTCACTATGTAGCCCAGGCTGTCCTTGAACTCATGACAATCCTGCCTCAGCCTCCTAAAGGCTGGGATTACAGGCACTCATCATCACACTCAGATCAACGATTATTTTTTACTAAGCCACTTACTCCTGGCTGCTGGCCGTATGGATAGGTCAGGGCCTTGCTCTCGCCCAGCCTCTGGTTTAGCACAGCACACCAGCATGGCCACAAGGGGTGATGCTCAGAGATCAGCGGTGGGTGTGCACACTCAGTGTACATTCCTCCCTCTGCCTTACCCAGCAGGAAGATACATTTTGACACCAACTTCACTGCCACTGTTTCAACAAAGGCTTTGTGGTTGCACATAACACAAACATCTGTAAGTAAAATCTGAAGAGATGGCAATGGTGGGGGGTGCAGAGCAACCTCTTGGGAATGCAGCTGGGTCACAGAGGCACTGACACCTGCTCCTGGAGAGTCACCTGAAATCAAAATCACTCCTCTGGGGGCTGGGGATTTAGCTCAGTGATTAGAGTGCTTGCCTTGTAAGCACAAGGGCCTGAGTTCGATCCCCAGCACCACAAAAAAAAAAAAAAAAAAAAAAAAAAAAAAAAAAAAAAAAATAAATAAATTTAAAAAAAATATCACTCCTCTGTTTAAGTGTCACGTTATTTCCTACTCTTGGTCTCTCTACAGGTTTGTTTTCTCCAGCTGGCATCCTTTGCTCTTCTGAGAAGATGGTGGAAGTGGACATCAACCCAGCCTTGGTCTTCAACACTTCTTATTTCCTAGCCACAGCAACACTAGCCACAGGGGTAGTGACTTAGTATTCTGGCTCCAGATTTGAAAAAGAAAGTGCAGAGGTCCACTTGACCAGATGCCCACTGCTTGATCTGTTGGCTTTGGTCGGAGAGAGTAGGATAACAAAGAAACACGGCCACTGGAGCTGGACAAAAAGAGGCATGGGGCTGGGGATTTAGCTCAGTGGTAGAGCACCTGCCTAGCAAGCACAAGGGCCTGAGTTCCATCCCCAGCACTGCCCCCCAACAGAGGCAGTTCTACAGAAGGAAAACATAGATGGGACAGACATACAAAAAAGGTCCTTCTGCAAGCATCAAAATTGAATTTGATAATAATTGAATGACAGGAAATTCATTGTGCTTATCCCCAAGCAAGTATATTCACTTTGGCTTAAACTCAGTTTCTAGACCTGGCTTCACATGAGAGTCGTCTGTGGAGTTTCCAACATACGCCAGTGCCTGGCCCCTTCCGTATACCATAACACCAGAATTTGTGTTTGTGAAGCGCAGGAATTCACAAAAAAGTTTTTAAACATCTCGGATGATCCTAATGTGCTTCTGGAGTTGCAAATTACTTGTTTAGATATCACCATGGTATAATTTGACTTCAGACTTTATGATTTCATATTTTATTCTTAAAGGGTATGAGTGTTAGGAATCATGTGCCTCTGCGCATGTTTATGGCAAAATCATCAAGTATTTTGGGAAAAGGAGAGCTTCTTCCAGGAAGGGTGTCTTAGTTATTTTCTCATTGCTGAGACAAAATACCAACACTTACAAGTTAAAAGAGGAGAAGCTTATTTTGGCTCACAGTTTGTAGAAGCTTCAGTCCATAGCCAGCTGGCTCCAACACAGGGCAGCATGGTAGCAGGAAACAGAGAGGGATCAAGGGAGGAGGGGAGGAAATAGACCCTTCCAGGCTATGTCCCCAGTGACCCGCCTCCTCCAATCAAGCTTCAGCTCCCAAATCCCATTCAGCTATAAATTCACCAGTGGACTAAAACACTGATAAGTGTTACGCTCCCGTGATCCAGTTACCTCCCAGAATTCCACCTTTGAGTCCATGAAGCTTCAAGGGACAACTAGGTATAAACCATACAACCTGTCCCTGACCCCCAAAAGACTCATGCCCATCAATTTATGCAAAGTGCATTTAGTTCGTCTCCAATAGTTGCCAAAGTCCTACAGTTTCAGCATTGCTCAAAAGTTCAAGTCCAGAGACCACTCTGAGATTTAAGGCAAACTCTTAGTATGAGCCCCTGTAAAAATGAAAAGAAAGTTAAACCCTACTGACTTTCAAAGGTACAGGGTAAATATTCTCATTCCACAGGGAGAAATAGGGGAATGGAAAGGAATGGGACCAAAGCAAGGTTAAAATTCAGCAGGGCAAACATTAAATCCCATAGTTCATGCCTAACACCTGGGGCAATCTGTGGCAAGACGTGAACTCCATAGGGTTTGGGCAGCCCTGCCCCTCCAGCATTGCTAGCTCATGGCTTCTGTCTTGGGCTGACTTTGCTCACTACTTGCAGTTTTCTTCAGATGGTCCATCCTCCTAGCTTTTCCAACATCCTGGGGTCTTCACTGAACTTTCAGCTTCACTGTCTTAGTTACTTTCTCATTCCTGGGACAAAATACACAAGTTAAATGAGGAGAGGTTTATTTTAGCTCACAGTTTGTAGAAGTTTCGGCCCATAGTTGGCTGGCTCCAAGGCAGAGCACCATGGTGGAGGGGCATAGCAGAGGAGAAACAGTTCATGGTATGGCAGGCAGGATGCAGCAGCCTTCCTTCTGCTTTCCCTTTTATTCTATCCAGGCTCCAAAACTGCTGGATGGTGTTACTCACACCGGGGTGGGTCTTCCCTCTTCAGTAAATCCATTACCCACACCCAGAACTATGCTAAATCTATCACTGGACTAAACCAGTATCACATACCCATTATCCAGTGTCACACACCCATTATCCAGTCACTCTCAAAAGCCCCATTTATGAGTGTAGGAGGATTTGGAGGGTCATCTAGATACAAGCCATAATACTCTCACATCTTCACACACTGCCCTCTCAGGGGCACACTATCTATCCTTCCAGGCCTTCTGAAATCTGGGTGAAACCCTCCCTAAACCCGCAACTCCTGGCTGAGCACAGTGAACTAAATCCTAGGGAATCAATTCCTATTCCCTAGGCTGCCACCATTGTGGAGCATGGTGCCCTGGGGCTCTCTCCTCAAAGCAAAGTCACTTTGGCAATTTTGAGTCTGCAAAGGATGGGCCTTGCTGGTTTCTCACATTCCCTCAAGGCATTTTTCCTATTGTCCTGTTCCAATGTACCAATGTAGTTGGCTTCTTTTTAATGCTAACCTTTTCAGCAATCAGTGGTGCCTCTGCCCTATCTTTGCAGGCCTCACCTTTGCCAGAGCTTCCTTCCTGGCCAAACTCAAAACTTTTAAAATCATTCGGCTGGGCTATTTGCTCTTGTTTTGCAATATAGAGCTGGCTAAAACTCCCCAAAGTTACCCAAACCACAGCCTGAATGTTGGGCTGCCTTGAAATTTTCTCTGCCAGATTCATTAGTCTGCTGCCCTTAACCTCAGTCTCCTGCAAAGTGTCTAGACATGAGCAAAATAGAGCCAAATTTTCTGCCAGATCATAACAAACATGTTCTAGCATTCAACTGCCAACAGAGTCCATCTTCTCAACAGAAACCTCTTGAGCCTCGTCTTTGCCACCCACATTGCTGTCAAGATTCTGGTCTTCTGAGCTTAGACCAGGATCTCCCATCTAAATTGGCTTGCAGCATTCTAGGGCTACTTCTTTAGCTGGCATCTCTAAACCTTTCCCAACTCGTCCCATGAGCTGGTTCTAAAGGCTTCGGAACCACATGATCAGGTAGTGTCACAGCAACAACCCCACATCTCTGGTACCAAAATCTGTCTTAGTTACTTTCTTATTGCTAAAACAAAATACTCATCCCCTATGTGTTGAGGAAAGAGAGGTTTCCTTTGGCTCACAGCTTGTAGAAGTTTCTGTCCATAGTCAATTGACTCCAAGGCATGGGCAGAGGAGAAAGAGCTCATAGCGTGGTTGCAGGAAGAAGAGAGAGAGAGATACAGAGAGATAGAGATAGAGATGGGGGGGAGAGAGAGAGAGAGGGAGAGATCAATCAAGGGAAGAGGGAAGGAAATAGACCCTTCCAGGTCACACCCTCAGTGACACACCTCCTCCAGCCAGCCTTTACTTTCCAAATCACATTTAGTTACAAATTCATCAGTAGACTAATCCACTGTTGAATATTATCCCTCTGTGATACAATCAGTTCCCCCAAAGCCCTACTTATGAGCACATGAGGTTTTAAGGGGACATCTAGGTATAAACTATAGCAAGCAGTAGTATTAATTTAAAAATAGCTAATTATATTTCTGTATGATTGGGCTCTGAAAAAGTTGGTCATCAGGTTTCATGGGATTTAATGTCTTCTGGAGGTATCAGAACCTTAGTGCCTCCCACATACCCTCTTGGTCTCTGCAGTGGGAAACTTTTGCACCTCCCCTCTGGGATTCTGTATGCTGTTGCTTCCAAGGCCCACATAGAAGACTTTTTAAAAACAAATCTATTTATTTTTAATTAGTACATGTTTGCAATTCACACAGTTTACAATCATCTTGGGAATGGTTACATGTGCATATTACAGCTTGTTTCTTTTTTTAAATCTCCTTACCCTTCCCTTCCCCTCCCCCACCAGTTCCCCATCCCCTTTTTCATACTTAGTGATATTATTTGTCTTGCTTCATGTTATGGCATATAGTGTTTGCATTAATGGAGGTTATTAGGTTCCATAAATGGCATATTTTTATTCTTATTCCTCCTTCTCCACTTCACCCCTCACCCTTTTTCCCTTGAACCACTTCCCTATTGCAAGAGATCCATCGCTTTGTCCCTTTCTATCCATCCTATATTATTTTCTTTATTTGCACTTTGCCTCACTCAAATGAGAGATACCATACAGTATTTAAACTTGTGTGTCTGATTTATTTCACTCAACATTATATTTTCCAGGTGCATCCATTTTCTCACATAGAGGACTTTTGTAAGGAACTTCTCTTGGGCTGCCCAGGAAAAGAGGAGGCAGCACTGCAGTCCACTTCCGCCCTGGGCCCCGCCCCCACCGTTTAAAAGTAGCAGGAGTGCCAAGAGTGTGCAAGAGAGACTCCCTTGTGCAGCCTTCACTCTCGGGGCTCCCTGGGGTTCAGGCTGACCCACCCTTTCCCCTTTCCAGGTTCTACTGTGAATATTGCTAACGTGAATCACTTGTACACAAATTCGGACTGCAACTATGCTTCAGAGAACCTAAAACAACTACTGATAGAATTTTACCGTTTCGATTTCTGTGAAAACTCTGATACGGCTTTTAGTAATGCTGTTTTATAAACTTCCAGGAGCAGAGAAGCAAGGCTATTTATTCTTGCTCTTCGGAGGAAAATAGGGAAGTTACCCCTTAAGAAGTCACTGACGGTTTCCCATGAAATTTAGGAGCCTCGAGGGAGCGAGAATTTGAAGCAGTGAGAGTGAATGTGGGAATTCAGGGAAACAGGGGGATAGATGTAAGTTAAATGGGAGCGTAATGAGAACAGGCTGGAAGATTGGTAGGGGATGGTGTTGGGAAACCTAAAGAGGGAATGAAGAGCAAAGAAATAAGGTGAGGATGTGACTCTGGGTGTGACATGACCTTCAAATCACCTAAAATTGCCAGATATCACCAAATTTTAAATGGCTTGTATGTAGTTTGTGCCTGCACAGAATTTGTGAAGGCATAAAAGCTGCCACAAGGTGGTGCTCTGGCCACATTTGCAGCCTCAAACCGGCTTTCTGGGCGGTTTGCCCTTCCCTCCTTGGTCTTTAAGGGCTCTAACTAGAGGTCTGTCACCCTCCAGCCATCCTCAGCTAGCCTATCATTACTGCCAAGCCTTCCTCCTGGAGCAATGACAGTGTAAATTTCAGCAATGGCAGAGAGGGGGCAAATACAGCTGTTGTGCATTTTAGAATAATTGCTACAGGCCATTTGGAGACAGCTTTATAATCACATCACTTATACAGACTTATACAATATTTCCCCTTCCTATTTTAAACTCCCTTCACACTCTGTATCGTGAATTTCTAAATCTATTCAGCTCTTGTGAGTCTGGAATTATCTGCAACCAATTTTACAAAGTAAGATTTGCTCCTTCTGAGAGGCCCTGTGCTCTCTCACCTCACCACCCTGCCGTTCCTTCTGCTGGGGCTTCATTTTCCTCTCCTCACTCAGCCAACTGTACTCAGCGCAAACGCCCTTTGGGAAAAGACTCCCTACTCCATCCTGAGCCTGGGCTCCTTTATTGACCTTATCTTCTCCAGCTCACCCATCTGTTCTCTCATATATTGTTTCTTTTCTTCCTTTTTCTTAATACTGGGGATTGATTCAGCCCAGGTTCTCACAGTGATCTACATCCTCAGTCCTTTTTATTTTGAGACAGGGTCTTGCTAAGTTTCCCAGTCCGACCTTGAACTTGCAATCCTCCTGCCTCAGCCTCCAGAGTAGCTAGGAGTACAGGTTTGTGCCATCACACCTGCCTTCTAAATTTATCTTATCTGTCGCCTGCATCCCAGGCCCTTAAGCTTGCTTATTTATTTATGTACTTATTTATTCATTGGGCAACAAAGTCTCGTTATATATTCCAGGATGGCCTTGAACTTGGAATCCTCCCGCCTCAGTCTCCCTAGTGCTGGAATTATAGTTGTGTGCCACCACACCCGGCTGAGCATTTTTATCTTTATATCTCCGCTGTGTACCACATTTCCCCACATAGTGAGTGGATAAATGAATAAATAAATAAAACAAACTCTAAAAAACAAAGACTTTTCTCCCTCTTGAGTCCACAGCAGAAACTGCAGAAATTGAAACCCAAACCAGAATATCTTACTGGCTATTGTGATTGACCACATCCAGGACTCTCTCCTGAAAAGTCCTAAATGGCCGTAGTGAGCTGTAAATTGGGAAAGAGCCTCAGCACTGGGATGGCAAAATGTCAAACCTCCATTCTGTGCAGAAGACTTAAACAACACGGCTTACTGGGTGAGACCACCTGCCACAGTGTAGTCTCCACAGTGTCTTGGAACTGATATAACCGGAAGCATAAATGGAAACCACAGATCATGTTCGTCCTGTGTCCCTCTGCATTCTATCTTCTCAGGCTTTTACAGGGCATCTTATTTCCAGGAACTACAAGACCCCTGAACTTTGAGGAGACCCCGAGAGAATCAAAGGGAGGCAGTGGCCACCAGCATCTGTGTTTCATGCTTCTCCTCATTTTATGCTTGCTCACTGGTCAGGAGCCAACAAGAGCGACCTTGTTCTAGCCCAAGCCGTCATTCTCAACCAGCCTTCGCGAGGTGGGTGGTGAGAGCACAGGGCTTCAGGTGTGGTTGTGAGAGAGCTGGTCCCCTTCCCCTTCCAGTGTCTTCTTTCTTGCATAAGCCACAGTTCTTTTCTGTTCATTTGTCAACTCTTCCTTTTATCTTTCTGAAACATTTAATGAGTACTCAGTAGGTGCCAAGCTCTGTGCTAGATTTGCAGAGATGAACAATACAACAGCTCTCTGCCTTCACGATATTCACAGAACTCTGAAAAAAACATTCAGAACACACTTGTGTAAGTGTGGTAATGGAGGTATTTATAAAGTCCCATGAGCTAAAGGGAGTGGATGTGTAGGGTTAAATAACCAGCTGGTAGGATTTGTAGTGTTTGCTAATTTTAGTGTAGCAAATTCCCCCACCATGATTGACTTTTTGTTGTTCGTTTGTTTTGAACAAGTTCTCACTATGTGACTCAGGCTGGCCTTGAATTCATGATTCTCCTGCCTCAGCCTTCCAAGTGCTGGGATTACAGATGTGTGCCACCATGCTGAGCTAATCATGGCTGATTTTAAGCCACCAACCTTATGTTACTGAATGAGGAATTGAAAAGAGATGCACACAATTTACAGTTTGCTCTTTTTTGTTGGTACTGGGCATTAAACACAGGGCCTTTGCGTTAAGCTACACCCCTAGTCCTTTTTTATTTTGAGACAGAGTTTCACTAAATCCCTTGAATTTGTGATCCTCCTTTCTTACCCTCCCTAAATCCCTTGAATTTGTGATCTTCCTTTCTCACCCTCCCAGGATGCTGGGATTACAGTGTGCACCACCAGTGGCTCTATTTTAAAACACTAAGTTTGTGGTAATGGTACACAGCCATAGAAAACTAATTCCATGCTGATTAAACTCTTTTTACAAATGTGAAAACTAAGGCTTATAAACAGTAATCAACTTGATCAAGGCCATGGGCACAAGCGCTGAAGGTGAGAGACAACACAAGTTGTGTGTGGATCCAAGGCCTGGGGCTTTGGCTCTTTGGTTTGTGACTTTCCATAGTTAAACCAAGAGACACAAACCATGAAGGGTAGCACCATGGGAGACTCCATTTGTGCTTTATTTATGTATTTATGACTAGAAAATGAACATATTATTAAACACGAAATTGTGATCTAGAGGAATATCGAATGTTGAGTGTGGATTTGGGTTTGAAGTGCTGCCTCGGTGGTTAGCTTGATATCTATTTCAAAGAACAACGCTGTGGACTAATGGCAATTACACATGGGATTCTATTCATTAAACATTTGAGTGAGGCTAGAGTGTCCATTTCTGCTTTTCTCCTCCAGTTTGACCAGATGTGCTCAGAAAATTTGGTTCTCCCTAAATATGTACATCTGTCAAAATTCCTGTCAATTTTAGCATGACTGCCAAGGGGGCGAACAAAGAGAGTTAGCGATTAACTTCAAAGAACTTTGTTGGAGAGGAATAAAGATATTTAAGGCCTATTTTGTGAACTAATTGCATTTGCATATTTATGGGATTTACTGATATAGCAGTAATTAAAAACTATTTAGTAGTCTTAAAGGACACATAACTCAGTTGCTGTTTGCATAATAAATGCTTCCTTATTATGTCTGCATAATAAACCCGCTCCCCCCGCTTCTTCTGAAAGACACTGGCCCATCTAAGAGGTGCCATATCTTACTTGGAAATAATGGAGAAACAGAGTGTAAGGGCTCATGAGGCTGTGGAGAGGGGCTTCTGGAAGAAATACACTTTTAGGTACTCTCATGATGGTGGGCCTGGCCTCAGCTGCTGTCAGAGAATGGTGGATTCAATCCTCAGATGAAGTCTGTTTATTTTGCTTAAAAAAATGTTACTTAGGCAGCCTGAATGCCTATCCTCTCATGACTCCAAAACTCCAGTTTTGTCTTAAATGTATTTATCTACTTGAAAGGCCCGAGAGAGATTCACTCCCATACTCATCTTTCTTAAGAAGATGTGTAAAGGGAATAATCAGATACAATACAAATGAAAGACTTTCTCAAAATGAGACGTGCTATATTTAAGGAGATAGAAGAGACCACTTTCATGAAAAATTGAAGGTTGAGGCAGGGGTAATACCAAAGCTAAAAGTATCGATGAAACAAACTAAACCTGCATAGGACAGTAAAGTCATAAAAGAAAGATTTTCGCCTGCAGACAGCAGGACTGTCAAGGAAACACCAGTGAATAGCTGAAGACGAGTCGTTCACAGGAAGCCTCTCCCATTCTGGCAGGATTCATAGCCAAGATCCGTAATGGACAGGATCATCAGACTTGTTAAATTAGCTAATGAAGGTCATAATGTACCTGTATTACACATCATTAGCATTGGCCTTCCAGTAACAGATGGGCATAAGAGAAAGTGCAAAGTTAAGGGAGGGGAAGCATGTCCCAGAAGGATTAGCTTAGAGTCATGGCTTACTAAAATGCATGGCGAGAATATGATGTCGATCATCATCTCAGTTACACCTTTTTTTCTTTTTTTTTGGTGCTGGGGATCGAACTTGGGCCCCTGTTCTTGCAAGGCAAGCACTTTAACCACTGAGCTAAATCCCCAGCCCCTCAGTTACACCTTTGATAAAGAGAAGCTTTTGCATTCTCTTCCCATAAAAGTGCTACCTACATAGCTATGCTGCCAGGAGCTTGTCTTGTCGTAATTCTTCTTAGGTAGAATCTGGCAATTCAGAGAAGTTACAGAAAGTGCCAGGATTTTGAAGGTCAGATCAACCCTTCGTGAGCTCATCTCTTTTTGTTGTTGCTGTTTACTCATTTTTTAATATAATGAATGATACAGACGGAGCAAGATGAAGACAGCGATGCAGATGGGGCACAGTATGGGGGAAAGGGCACGGCTCGTCCTTGTCCTCGCTGGGACGAGCTTGTCTCTGATGGAGCTCCATTTACCTGCCCACCATCTCTACAAGGTAGTTCTCAGATAAGTTTCCCCTAACTTTGTATCAAAGTTCCTCCACCAGGGTAAGTTTAAATTTCTTTTTTTTCTCCCCAAATATTTTCAAATGTACAGCAAAATTGGCAAGATGGCAGAAAGAACTCACTGGTCCCATACTCCTCACACGACTGAGAATAAGTACTCGTATGATGTCCCTCCACCCTCAAATACTCAGTGTTTGGTTTTTACAAACAAGGACATTCTTTTACATAATCTTAATGCTATCAAAATTAGGAAATCAACGTTGTCACATTATACCACCTAATCCACATGCGCCATTATTCCTTCTACATTTATTAGCTGGCATTCTAATTTAAGGAAACACTTTCTCTTTGTCCCATTCCTGTGTTTATCTAAATCAATATAGTTTTGTGGGTCACAGTTTTATTTAGTGGGTCACAATTTGTTACTATCATTATTGGTTTTATGCTCAGATTGACCCAGATTTTGTCCCTTCAAACTCATTTTTATGTCCTTTTATCATGTCCCCATCATTCTGTTAGTACGTTTTTGCTTTCTGGTATGAGATGTTCTAATGTTCTAGGCTCTTACGCTCTCCCTCCATCAGCCTTGGGAGCAGTCAGTTTTCTATTTCTTCCTGTTGGTGAGTATGATATTTAGAAACTAAGATCTGGGTGCCAGGTGCACACATTCCTCTTGCTCCCGGTCAGTCCCCTAGAGAACAGCACAAAGACATATATATGTGCACACACACACACATTTCCACACACTAATATGCTGAAAATCATGAATTCATTCTGATAACTCCAAAACCAACTCCATATCACAGGGGTTGGACATCCTCATCTTCTCCCTTTCATATTTGTGACTCCCTTTTTCACCGGTAGGAAACAATCAGGCTGTGCTTTATTGGTAGACAAAAATTAGATAGAGAGCTTCTTGGATTCTAGACAAATGGACTAAGTAATTAGTAGAACAGGAATCCAATATACACTTCTCCTGCTCTCATTTTGTTCTACAAAACTTTAGCTCAAACATGTGTCCCTACAATTCCACTTATAATGAAAGCAGACGGATGCTGGAAGTGGTAAGAAATTTGGGTTTTGTTTCTGGAGTGCCTATGAACCTCCGGCACGCATGCCGCGGTGGGCTGTTTGTTATCAGTGAAAGCTCTAGAAGGTTAGCCAGCACTGACCTAGGGAGCCTACCAATGGAAATTTTATTACATCGGATTATGTGCACCCTTTTCCTTAAGCATGAAGAGCAAATGGGTATTTAATCATAAATTAAAAAAAAACCCACCTGATTTATTGAATGATTTATTGAATGATGTTGAACATTAATACTTCTCATCTTCAATAGGCCTAGAAACATTCTCTCTTAGGTAGTTGGTTTCTGAATCGCGGTCGGTGAAAATTTAAAAAGCACTCTTATTTATCAAAAATCAATGTTTCTTTTAATTAAAGAGGCTTAGGAAAAACAAAAAGCACTTTGTATTGTTTGCAGTTGTTCCTCGTTAGACAATACCAGGTTTCCATTAGCTAACTTTGTGTAATTCAAGAGTCCCATTTCAAATGCTGAAGATGTTACTGCATAAGTCTGATTTAGGACAGCTATTTGGACCTCAATTATTAATGAAATTAGTGTCCTGAATGTCAGCAAGAGCATTGCCTTAGGTAAAGGCTGTAAAGGAAATCATATTAGTGTGGAATTTCCTCTCCTCAGGGGCTCCTCTTATATTACATTATTCACTTAGCTCTCTCCTGTCAGGAAGATAGAATTGTTGGCCACCATCTGATCCTGGGGCAGAACCAAGTGGAGAAGTTAAGGGGGTTCATGATGGCATCAATTCCAAAGCCTTTGTGTGGTGCTGGTATGGCCTTGGTCCAGTTCAGTGTTCACAAAACAGCACCAGTAAGGATAGCACAAACTGGCGAACAGAACAGAGTGCAGAGGAATCTGTAATGAAAAACTGAGCAGCATTCAATCCAGTGGGCAAGTTTGCATTTCTCCTCTTTGGGACCTGCCAAGAACACTGGCAAGTGTGATGGCTCTTCTGTGGCCCTGCATCCTGGTGGCTACCACAGGTGAGTCCTATTAATGATTTTACCAGGCATCAAGTAGTAGCCCCTGGAAGCTAGAGACAATACATAGCTGTGCTGTGAACTCGGTTGTTCACTTTTATTCATTGTCTGTGAAATGTGAGTCCCATAAAGCCACCAAAAGACCAGTGATTTGTTTCTTACTTTGTTCTTACAATTACACACATATGCATAGCATCGCATGGTGAGGATTTTGGGGTATAGCCAAAATTGGTTCTACAATGTTGGCATTGTTTGATAACTCTCTGCTTCTCTGGAAATCAAGGTCTCTGCAGCAATTTACAAGAGTTTAGGCATTCTTTTTCAGATTTGCCTTTATGTATAGCTAATATATTTTTATTATCCAAAATAGTCTTGGTTTCATTATAAGCTTTTAGCAGCCTAGAGAAAGAATCCTGTGGATTTCTCATGGCTACAGATATGTGTATATATTCTGGTATTACAGGCTTTACACCCAACCCTTATAAAGTCTATATAGATGATAAGTACACCCCTAAGGATCAGTACTAAAAACCTGCAGGTTTTGAGTTTACAATTCCTCTTTAAAATCCCTTAGAAACTTTCTAGATTTCTGGAACTACACTTTCATGTGTGTCATTAACTCTTCTGTATTGATCTATTTTATTAGGATATAATTGATTCTTTACAACGGTGTACAAGTCACAAATTTGTGCTTGTGCTGGTGTTTCTTGACACCCCGCTTTCTTAGGGGTTCTCCTGGAGCTTCAGTCTGAATTCTCAAGTTTTAAAATGTAACTGGAAGTGAAATGATTCAATTATAGAGATGAGGAAGGTAGCCAAGAAACTGAAAGATAAAGAAAAAAAGAAGCAAAAAAAAAAAAAAAAGCTAGAAATGATTTTTCTTTTGGGTAGAGAAGAAAATAGCCCACTTATTATTAAAATGTAAAAATCCTGGATGTTTAAATTAAAGGATAAAAGCGTACCTTAATTATAAAAATAAAATAGAGGAAATTTCATTAAACGCCAAATGAGTTTCTTAGCAGAAAATAATTGTCAACATTAAGCTAAGATAAAATAGAAAAATTAACATAAAGTAACAGAAGAAATTCTTTTCAATGATATCTCTTTTCTAACATTTTGTATTTATGCTTGCTTTTTACTCTATTTTTTGTCGGGGGAGGAGCTGGGGATTGAACTCAGGGCCTTGTGTTGCTAGGCAAGTGCTTTACCACTTAAGCTAAATCTTCAACCCCTGTTCTTTGTCTTAAATGTAGCAGAAAAGTGTTTTAATGGTGTCTAATAATGAGTACTTCACTATAAATCATACTGAGGACATCTGAGACTAGGAAATCTGTGCTTTAGAATTTCACTGGGTTACTATCAAGATGATTTGTAAATGTAAGAACACTGAATTGATCACTGAGACATAGCTGCTCCTTGTGTACTGGGGCAGAAGAAGGTCTAACTCCAGCTTCACTCTAACTGGCTATCTGGGGAAGCCAATTAATCTTTCCACCACTTAGTTTCCATAGGATAACTTATTTTTTGGATATTCCTGAAGATCAAGTGAGATTGTGAATTTTAAGGTACAATGCAAAATATTATTGACCTGAAACACACACACAGAAAACAGCCAGAAACTGTTTCTGTCCAATCGTGCACACCATGCAACATGTCAGTCTTTCTTTTGAAGGCTTACTCAGTGCTGTTCCTAATAATCTCAAGAAGCCAGGTCAGTATAGCAGCACACTGAAGAGCTTGAGGTTTGGATCTAGACTAGCTGTGTTTAAATACCAGCCCCTTTGATGGCAAGCTCTATGGCCTTGGGCACTACTGACCTCACCAAGCCTGTAGCTCCTCACCTACAGTAGTTACGTACTTCTCATAGGGGCGTAAAATTCCTGGCTCATAAAATTATTGTAACTGATATAAGATTATTCATGTGAAGGGGTTAGCTTACTTCCTGGCATACAGTAAATGCTCAGATAGTACTAGGGACTCAGTAGAACCATACAGCTAAATCTCTATTTCCTTATAACCTCTCAGATATGTATCTCTCTTATAAAGATACATACAAAGTCAAGAATAGCTCTTTTCATAAAAGTGCCCCACATACTTTAAGATAGATGTATGTGAGAGAGTAACTCATTAAAACAAGGGAAACAAAGGAATAATTCCATTGTATTATCTTCTTTTTTTATTTTGCTTAGTACATAAGTATATGTTTGCAGTACATAATGATCATATTCCTCGTGGGGAGTTGATATATGTACATAAGACATCTTAATTCTTTTTCATCTCCTTCCCCTTGTATTCTTATCTTCTTCTGTTTAAATCTTTTCACTTACAAGTGCTTCACAGCTCAGTTCCTAACACATTCTACTTTCCAGAGATTGTACAAGTGAATTATTTGAAGCTGATTATTAACATTCAGGAAGGCAGCGTAAGGGAGGCATCTTTCCTGGGTCTGTTGATAGCTTCCATCAGTGTCTGCTGAAACATCACTGAACTGTGAGTCATTTAGTGCTTGTGTGAATGTCACATTAGCTTTCAAGGGGCATCATTTACTGTTAATTAATGGTCACTTAAATCCTTAATCTTTCTCCTGTAATTGATCTTTCTCCTCAGGCAAATTTGCATTCGTAGTAGAAATGTAATTTATTATTTCTTCACTTTTTAAACAAAGAACTCTTTCCCCTTTTGGTTTAAGTACACTTCCATTTGCTTATAATTTTTCTCTTTTCCTTACTTGTTTCTCTTTTGTTCCTGGTTCTAGCTTCTAGAACTTTCTCTTTTTGCCCCAAACTGATACATTCTAGAAAACATGTGTTTGTCCACAGGAGACCTATGGACTGGTTCCTAGAAAAGGCAGCAGAGGGGAATTAGAGTCTTTTTTGAACCAACAGTGTAGGGAACACACATTAATTTCTCAGAATTATGTTTTAACGCCTTCTCAGGTAGTATTCTGTATTGAATCATGCACATTTCAGCATTTCCCCAACTGAGACTTGAATTGGGAGCTTCCAAGTGAGGTAAAAATGAGGCTGCCCAAAGCGAAGTTTGTAGGAAGAACACTGGGCCAGCTTTGCTTTATGTTCCTGACTTCCCTCCCCTGGAGTACACCAGTGAGAAATATTCTCGGTAGAGAGATTCACAGCACACTTTTTGACAATAACAGTTCACAAAACCCCTAAAAATGGTGCCCAGTGCAAGCCACCCACCTTAGTCCTGCACGCCTGAATACCTGGTGCCATTTTAGGCATCTTCTTGGGTGAATAGTTAGGGAGTTAAAATGCTCATTAGACTCTCAGTTCTAATGGTAATGAAAGCGAATATTCCACTCCCCCCAATGAGTCTGGGATTGCACCTCCAGCATTGTTGTTAGTATTTTGGTCACACAGACATTGATAAATCATAGAAATTGCTGCCTGTGGCAGCAAGTGACACAGCATCATTCATAAAGAAATGGGCATAAATAGGATCGTCGCACAGGGAGAAGCGATCTCATTTACAGTTTCCTGCTGGACCCCTCATGCTTTCAGCAGCTCATCAAAATAACCATCAAAACCACTGAGAGGCCAGGCAAATTCACACGCAGGACACTACAGATAGAGCTCATCATGCACCATGTCAGGAGGTGTGCAATTTGCTTCAATCCAATGGCTTAGAGAAGCTTTGAATCCCCTAAGGGCTGCCGAAGCTTGTGAACAAAATATCTTTTTGCAATTCCGAGAGAGCCCTCACAAATTTGTCACTTCCAATTGTTGGTGCTCATTTCTCTTGCATCCTGTCCCCTGGCCCCCCTGCCTCAGCACCAGTCACTGCTCCTCTACAAATCAAGACTCCTGGGTCAGAGGAAATAGCTGTTCCCTGGAACCAGAGAGAATTTTCCCAAAACAAAGATCTCATTTTCTGACAAGTGCATTTTATTTAAAGATAGACAGTGTGAGAAAAGAGACTTTTGATGGGAAAAGTATGAATTGGAATCTCATTAATTTTATTATCTAGAAATACTTACAGATTTCTTTGGGCCCAATAGTTTGTCCATTACAAATGGGAAATCAAAAGAAAAAAATTAGGCAAAAGTTAAGATTTGGCTAAGAGTATAAGTGGGTTTCTTCTCTATGCCAGGAGAGGGTAATACAGGAATAAGGAAAGAATTCTGTCTCCAAGATGCATGATTGCTGTAAAATGGAATTGTAGGTACATTCTTGGAGATACATTGATTTACCTATCTTTGCAACGAGATTTCCCTATTGGACACTTAGACCATCCACTTACTTTAAATAAGTGTCTGCAAAGAGCTCACTAGCTAACTGTGAATATGTGCAGACTATATTCCACGAAGAGCCACCGCGTTCTGAACTATCTAAAATCTACTATGGATGCTTCTTATTTTCATCTTCACAGTGAAAGTTTTCTTTTCCAGGAATTCTAGCCACAGATATGCCTCATGCCAGGAATTCCGCCCTGCATCATCTCACCAGGCAGTTATTACAGCAGTATCACAAGGAAGTGAGACCAGTTCACAACTGGACTGAGGCCACCACTGTCTACCTTGACCTATTTGTCCATGCTGTGTTGGACGTGGTAAGGACCACCTTGTTTAAAGCTATCTGCCATTTATGCAGGAGCCTGGAAGAGGTTTTATTCTTTTTTCTAGTGGGAGGAGTGCTGGGGATTGAACTCAGGGCCTTGCACTTGCTAGGCAAGCACTCTACCAACTGAGCTAAATCCCCAACGCTGGAAGGTTATATTCTTAAGACTGGCTGAACTGCTGGAGAAATTGTGCTAGATTCATTTTAGCAGTTAGCATGAGGTAAAATATTTATTTGGCAAATCATGTTTTCTAGCCTCTTACAGGATATAAGACAAATAGTATAGAAAAACAAGTTTCAAGGAATTTAAGGTGTTCTAGGAATCATGGTTATAGATCATAGCACGTATTTCATGAATATTGCTGAAATCCAGGATAGTGATGGGCAACTTTCCCCATGATTCATATTTATTAGTGGTAGTAGTAGATTAAAGAAAAGAGAGCACTTATTGCCTCAAATTTGAGAGAGAAAAATGCCCTACTATCATGAGTTTGAAAAAGGGCTTTTATATCTAAAGTGTTTGCCAAGGATGGCAGGGAGGACTTGTTTATTAAAGCATCCCTTTCTTGTTATTTCTGAAAGATGGGTCATAGGAAGGAAATGAGAAAACTTACATAAAGCTGTTAGCAGAGTTCTTAGTAAACCCTCCATAAATGATGGCCTGATGATTATCTCCTTTTCCTTCCTCTTTCTTTTTTTCTAACTACAAATCTTCAATATCAATGGATCCCAGATTTATCTTGATTTCTCTTTAAAAACAGACTTTGAATTTTGTTAATGTAGTTTTTAAAACTTTTTAAAAATTTTTATTTTAATGGTACATTTTAGATGTACATAGTGATAGCATTCATCATAGGGGATTTGTAACTGTACACGATATATCTTGCTGCTCCTTTTCCAGTTCCCTTCCCCTCCTTCACCCCCTCCTCCCTCCTTATTTACAAAAGCTTTGTTTCCATTTTTTCCCTTCTATTACTTATTTCTTTTGTTCCTCTGTTCCTTTCTCCCTCCCCCTCCCTTGTTCCCCTTCCCGTTTGAACGCTTCCTTTTTTTTTTTTTTTTTCCTTGATGCTGGGGATCGAACTCAGGGCCTTGTGCTTGCAAGGCAAGCACTCTAACCACTGAGCTAAATCCCCAGCCCTAAAGTAGTTTAATAATTGTTTTACAATTTAATTCTCAAAACTTTCTTTTCTTGTGGTAGGAATTGAGCCCAGAGTTTCACATATGGTAGGCAGACATTCCACCACTGAGCTATAGCCCCATTTCACTTTCTAGAAATTAAGATATACATGTATCAAAATGTACAGGTTTTAGGAGTACACTTTGATCAACGATTTTGATAATTGCACACCTATATAATTCATACTTCTATCGAAGTATTAAAGATTTCCATCACTCCAGACAGATCCCAGATTCCCTTCCTAGTCCATCCTCATCCTCTCCTCCAGAGACAAATGCCATTCTGGTTTCATCCATCAGTGATTAGTTTTTTTCAGTTCTAGAACTTCATATGAGAAATGTTTCGTTTTTAAATTTTTCATGTCTTGGCTCTTTGTTGGGGGGGAGATGCTTTACTAGGGATCAAACCTAGGGCCCCTTTCATGACAAGTAAGTGCTCTGCCATTGGGCTACATTTCTATTCCAATGATTTACATTAGTGAAAATTTGACTATTTCATTCAAGTTGTCAAATTCATTGGTTTCAAGTTGTTCATAGTTTCTATTTTTATAGGTATCTATAGTATTTCTAGTAATATGGCCTCCTTTATGCTTCACATTATTTTCCTTTTGTTTTGTTTTGTTTTGTTTTTTGTGGTACCATGGATTGAACTCAGGGCCTTCACACTGAGCTTTATCCCCATCCCTTTTTTGAGACAAGGTTTCTTGCTAAGTTACCCAGGTTGGGCTCAAACCTGTTATCCTCTTGCCTCAGCCTACCAGAGTGCTGGGATTACAGGGGTGTACCATCATGCCTGGTTTATGCCTCACGCTGATAATTTGTTTTTTCTCAAGTTTTTCCCTTGACCCACCTTGCCAAAAGTTTATCAATTTTGTTTGCTTTTTCAAAGAATCAAATTTGGGCTTTGTAATTTTCTCTATTATTTGTTTTCTATTTCGTTGCTATCTGCTTTTATCTTTATTTTCTTTTATTACTTTGGGTTTAACTTGTCCCCCCTTTTCTTTCTTTTCTTTTTTTGGGTTGGGTCTCGCTATGTAGTTCAGGCTGGCCTTGAACTCATTACGAAGGCCAGGAGGGCCTTCAACTCACAGCGATCTTCTTGCCTCAGAGTGCTGGGATTGCAGGCATGTACCCAGCCATCCCTTTTTTTTAAATCTAGTTTCTTAAAGTAGAAATGTAGACACATCATTTTAAAACTTTATTTTCTGTTCTAATATAAGCATTTATTGCCCTCTAAACACAACTTTAGTTGCATCCTACAAATTTTGATACATTTTTCGGGGGATGCTGGGTGATGCATTTTTAAAGTGGAGTATAAGTTACACAGAATGAAGTTCATCTTTTCAAGCCAATTCCTTCTCTCTAAACGCAGTCCCTGGCAACTCCTGATCTGATGTTTCACCGATAGCTTTGCCTTCTCCTGAATATCATGTAAATGGAATCTAATAGTCTTTTACCTTCTGGGTCTGGCTTCTTTCACTTAGCATAATGCCTTTGAGATTCATCCATGTTGTTGCATATTTCAGTAGTAGGAGTCCACTGCACAGATGTACTACAATTTGTTTATCTATTTACCAGCTGTGGGACGTGAAGAATTTTTTCCATCTGGGGGCAATTATGAATAAAGTCATGTTAAACGCTTATATTTTTATTTCTTTTGGATACTTAGATATGGCATTTCTGAGTTGTATGATAAGTTAATGCTTAATTTTATAAGAAACCATCAAGCTGTTTTTCCAAAGCAGCCATTATCATTTTGCATTCCATTTAAAGTGGATGAATGTTCTAGTCTCTCCGCAACATCACCAGCACTTGAGATAGTCTATTTTTAAATTTTAACTATTGTAGTAGATTTGTAGTATCTAAATTTTTAAATTTTTTATTTCCCTAAATACTAATGTTATTAAGCATCTTTTGTTTGTCAACTGTGTATCTTTTTTGATTAAGCATCTGCTTAAAATTTATTCATCTTTTTACAGTGGATTATTAATTTATTGCTAAGTTGTGAGAGTTCTTTATATATTTTGAGCCTATTTCTGGACTCTTTTCTACCATATTTATACTCAGTCCAATATTATCCATAATTCTACTCAATCCAGTACCACACTGGTTCAAATCCTGTAGCATTACAGAAGTCTTCAAATCAGATAGTGTAAGGCTTCCAATTTTGTTCTTTTCCAAAATTGTTTTGACTCTTCCAGTTCTTTTGCATTTACTTGTAAACTTTAGAATCAACTTATTAATTTCTAAAAAAAAATCCTCTGGAAATTTGATTGGCATTGCATTGAATCCATAGATCAGTTTGAGGGGAATTGACTAATAACATTGAGTCATCTGATTCATGGCTTTATCGTTTATCACCATTTGTTTAGTTTCTAAATTTCCCTTAGTGTTATGCAGTTTTCAATGTTTTGTAGTTTTCAACACATAGCCAGTGAAATTTATCCTTAAGTATTTCACATTCAAATATGATTGTAGTTTTGTTTGTTTTGTGTTGCTGTTGTAAATGATATTTCGTTTACTTTTTAAAATGTTTATTAGTACATGTTTGTAGTACATAATGATTACATTCATTATGGAGGATTGTTACATGTACATAACACATTTTAATTCTTTTTACTTCCTTTTCCCAACTCCTCCCTCCCTCTTATAAGTATTTTAAATTTGAATTTAGTTGTTCATTGCTAGCCTACAAGAATACAATTGATTTGTATGTATTGGCCTTGGATCCTGTGATGTTGACAGCTCTTTTCCAGACTTTTCTATATATTCTTTCAGATTGTCTATGTAGGAGATCATGTTGTCAGTGAACAAAGACAGTTTTACTTTTTCCTTTTCTATCCTGATACCTTTATTTCTTTTTATTGCCTGTTGTACTGCCTAGGAACTCCAGTGTAATGTTGAATAGAAGGGTGTACTGCTTTATGAATATTGATTCAATAAATGGTTAATAGTGCTGCTAAAATCTTCTATATCCTTTTTTATTTTTTGTCCTATCATTCTATTAATTTCCTAAAGAGAGATGTTAAAATCCCCAAATATGATTGTAGTTTTGTTTTGTGTTGTTTTGGTGCTGGGAATTGAACTCAGGGCCTTGCGCTTGCTAGGCAAGCACTCTAACCACTGAGCTAAATTCCGAGCCCATGATTGCAGTTTTAAAGTTTGCTTTTGGTTCCATTTTCTTCATGTATTTTGGGTCTCTGTTATTAGGTGCATATTTAGGATTCTGTGTCTTTTTTTTTTTTTTTTCTGGCACTGGGGACTGAACCCCGGATGCTTTACCATTAAGCTATATCTACTGCTCTTTTTAAATTTTTAATTTTGAGACAGGGTATCACTAAGTTGCCAGGCTGGCCTCAAACTTGTGATTCTTCTGTCTCAGCCTTCCGAGTAGCTGGGGATACAGGTGTGCTCAACAGTTCTGGTTGAATTTTAGGTCTTCTTGATGAATCAATCTTTTTATCATTATGAAATAACCCTCTTCATTTTCTGATAATATGCCCTTTCTTGGAAGTTTATCTTACGCTTACTCTTCACACAGTATATCCTTTGCCATCCTTTTGTGTTGAATCTGTGTCATTTGATTTCATTTGTTGTTTTGTGTTTGTTTGGCTTTGTTTTTGCATTGGGGATTGAACGCAGGGCTTCATACATGCTAAGCACATATTCTACTGCTCACTTACACCCCCAGCCAAATGAAATCATTTGTATTTGAAATCATTTCTTGTAGGTAGCAGTTGGGTCTTGCTTTTTTTGTTTTTTTAATTCAACTTTCATTTCGAAATAATCATAAATGTAGAGAGAGTTATAAAGATGCATATGAGTAGATCCTGTGCACCCTTCACCAAACCTCTCCCCATGTTAACATTTTTGCAAACATACAGAGCAGTGTCAATACTGAAAAATTAACACTGCTACAATCCACAGAGATTATTCCAATTTCTCTGTACTGTGTGTGCCTGTGTGTATATAGTTCTGTGTAATTTAAGTCACGTGTAAATGTGTTAAACAGCGTTCCATCATTATAAAAAACACCTGAAATAATTGATTTATACAGAACAAAGGTTTATTTTGGCTCGCAGTCACGGAGATCCCGGTGTGTGACAGGTTGCCCTCCTGCTCTGGGCCTTGGGTGAGGCAGCAGGCCTTGCGGGATTGCACGATGGGGCAAAGCACTCACCTCGCGGATGGACGGTCGGGAGGCAAAGACATTGAGACAGGGTCCAGGGTCTCCCAGGCCCCACCCTCAAGGGCGCCCCTCCAGTGACTTAGTAAAGAAAGGTTCTACCACCTCCCGACAGTGCACTCCGGGGACCAAGCTTTAATATATGGGCTTTTGGCGACATTCAACACTCAAAGTGTGGCAGTGCAGTTTTGTATACTCACTACAACCAAGCTACACAACTGTTCCATCAACATAAGGCTCTCTTCCGTAGCCACAACTCTTTGTCCCCACTAATCCCTATCCTACAGCTACCACTAATCTCGTCTCTGTATTTTTCTGTTTGTTTGTTTGTTATAGGGTCTCACTATGTAGTTCAGGCTGGCTTTGAACTCACTATGTAGCTCAGGCTGGCCTCGAACTTGTGATCCTCCCCCGACCCCAGTATCTTCTTCATCTTTTTGTTATTTCAAGAATATTATAGGGGTTGGGGATCTAGCTCAACTGGTAGTGCGCTTGCTTAGCAATTGCAAGACCTTGAGTTCAGTCCCTAGCACCACCCCCAAATTTTCCAGGCATGATCTGCACACCGGTAATCCCAGCATTTGGGAGGCCGAGGTACGAAAATTGCCGTGAGTTCGAGACCAACCTGGAATATGTAGCAAAATCCTGTCTCAAAAAAACTAAAAAAAGAAAAAAACAAAAAACAAAAAACAAAAGAAAAAATAATAATTCTTCTTTAACCTATTTTAATGAAGTTTTAAATGTTAGTATCTTAGCAGTACGCAGTAAATCATAAAATCTCTTAAATTTTTTTGACTGAGAATTATGCATTGAAATTGATGAAAAACTAAGTTTGAGAATTAGTGCATAGGGTTTTAATTTTTTTTTTGTTTTAAATCTGATGCAGTTTACCTTATGTAATTTTCTTCCAATTTATATAAACCTTGAATCAATTGTTTCTTGGTAAGTAGGAATATTTAAATGGTACTCAAAAATTACCCCCTTTTAAAAACAAATTGTACATTTTCCAGTTTTTTTTCCCACTAATACTAGTAAAAGTACCAGCCCTAAAATCTTAGAAAATATGAAGGTGATTATAATATAAGGTGAATGTTTACAATAAACATTTAAAGAATTATTACTGTAAAGACTCATTGCCATTAATCTTCCTCCACATACTCCCTCTCTCTGAGCATCCTAGTCCCATCATTCTTGCCACTTTCTGTACTGGTTCTGAAATTCTTTTTTCATGAATGTCTTTCTGTGGCTTCCTTGATGTCTTAAACTGATTCAAAACATTTATGGTAATTTCTGTCAAATAAAAACATTATGTTGTATCCTCATCCACCTTGTTTACTGGATGGCACCGTGCAACTTCTAGGCCTTCCCTACAGTCTAAACGACCCTGAAGGGTAAATGAATGGATTCAGGACATTGAGTCAGCTGCAACAGCCCAATAAGGACAGTCACAAAAGAAAACTTCCAGAATTGCTACAGAAAATAGCAAGAACTATGGGGACAAGGGTGTTCAAAGTGGGGGGTATACTGAGGGGGATTAATGGCAATGTGTCTTTTACTGTAATACTTTAAAAAATTTAGACATTCACTGTATTGTATGATCACACTTTGTGCTGCTTAATTTAATGATAGGAATATCAAAAGGCTTAGGCTCACATAATTCTGACAGAAAACTCTTTTAGTCTCTTTTTTAATTGTGTATTGAACTGGAATCTTAGAGATTGAATTTCCTGAGGCTGATTCTTCATCTGGTTGCAAGAGATATTCTTCTTTGCCATTTAGTCGTCAGTGGGCCCTGATGACTGTTCTGCTCACCTGCCCTTGTCTAGTGGTAAAGCAAGATCTGAATAAAGACGTGCAATCTGAACGGCCTCATGAGAAAGCCCAGGGGAGGGATAGTTAGCCTTGAGCAAGAGATTGAGACTACGCGTAGATCTCGCTTCTCCTCCTACTTTCTGACTTCATTTGATAAAGTAGAATTATTTGGACTTTCCTTTAGAGGCTTATTTTTACATAAATACAGAGAAGAAAATAAGTAAGGTTTTTTGTTTTTTTTCTCTGGGTGCCGGGGATCGAACTCAGGGCCTTACCCTTGCTAGGCAAGTGCTCTGCCACTTGAGCTAAATCCTCAACCCCTAAGTAAGATATTTTAAAAATGTTTTTTGCTGAGGCAGTCTTGCTATGTAGTCTAGTCTAGACTTGAACTCTGTGTAGCCCAGGCTGGCCTCAGCCTTCCCTTCCTCCCACCTCAGCTTCCTGAGTGCTGGGATTACAGGCGTGTGCCACCAGGCATAAAGTCTTTCATTCTTTCCTCATTTCTTTTTTATTTATTTCTTAATTTTTTGAGACAGAGTCTTGCCCAGGTGGGACTTGAACTTTTGATCCTACTACTTCAGTCTCTCAGAATGCTGCGATTATAGGCATGCACCACCCTGTCCAGCAAGTCTTTGTAATATTTTCCCTCATAATAAGTGTATCAAGTTTTTTGTTTGTTTTGAGGCAGGGTCTTGGTCTTGCTATGTAGTTCAGGCTGTCTTTAAAATCACTACATTAAAAAAAAATAAAAAAAAATAAAATCACTACATAGCCCACACTGTTGAGAAAAAAGGAGGAAAAACAAAGGTGCGAGCTTGCCAGTCAGGTTTATTTAGAAGGACCTGAGCGGGCTGCCCAGGCACTTAGGCCACACCAGCATCTCTCCTGCAGGCTCTGAGGTCTTTCACAGTGTCATGCGCATAAAGGGGAGCAGTGAAGGGAAAAGGTCAAAATGCGACTTTTGAGGGGGAGAATTCAGTGAAAAGGAGTTGTGGGTACCTGCAGGGACAAGGCTTGAGAAAGCACAGAGAGTGGTGGGTGTCTGCTAAGAGCGGGCTGTAGAATGTGGTGGGAGTTATGCGGTATAGCTGTGGTCACTGGGCCTTGTTAACCATGATTGTACATCTTTAGCAGGTATGAAAGCATAGCAGCTGGGAGAGGCTTAAAGTGGCCTCTGGTCAGCCTAGAATGGCAGTGGTCAGACTCCTTCAGAACTCACAGTGATCCTCCTGCCTCAGCCTTCCAAGTACTGAGATTACAGCCATGCACCACACCGCACTTCAAACTGAAATTTTTTTATCCAATTCCTTCTTCCTATCTTGATAAAATAAAGTTAAAAAGCAGATTCTTTATGATAGATAAGGAGAACACTATTATTTTTCAAAGATATGGACTTTTTTCTACTGCTGCAAAATATACTCATTACTGTAAAATGTTAGATATACCACATTATTAGATATAGCAAATTTTATTTTAGAAGTCTGGAAGCCAGCTGTGGTGATGCACACCAATAATCCTAGTACTTGGGAGGCTGAGGCAGGAGGACCACTGCTAGTTCCAGGTCAGCCTGGGCTACATAGTGAGTCCAAGCCCAGCCTGAACTACAAAGCAAGACCGTGTCTCAAAACAAAACAAAAAAAAAGTCTGGAAAATTCTTGTATCTTATCTGTCTAGTTTTATTCCTCTCTATGACCTTAGCAAATCTTGAAAATATGTGCTGAGTGTTACAAGGAACGCTAGACACCTTGTTTTTTTGCTCGTGTGTTTAATCTGTAGTGTTAAGGATTGAACCCAAGGCCTTGCACTGAGCTGCATCCCAGCCTTATCTTTATTTTATATTTTGGGACGGGGGTCTCACTAAGTCACTAGATTGCCCAGGTTGACCTCAAACTTGTGATCCTCCTGCCTCAGCTTCCCAGTGTGTTGGGACTACAGATGTGTGCCACCACACCCAGCACCTTGTTGTTTCTTGTCTGTATGTTGGTCTTTCTGTTTCCTCAGCTGAAAACCCTCCTCTTCATTCTCCATCTGCACAATACTATAGTCCTTCAGATTTCAGCTCCTAAAAGAAATTTCTCTCCATTCCCCAAAGAGACAATGATGTCTCTTTCCTTTTAATTCACTAGAATCTATGTATTTCTCAATACACACATTCCATTAAAATGTCATATTTCCTAATTTATTACAAGCTACTCGAGGGAAGGACTTTCTTACACATAGTCATGGTTTCCACAACGTGTAGCATAGTATATTTTACTTCCAAGGTACTGGGCCAATACTTGTCAAGTGGATGAATGAATTAAAAATGTATCTAAGTATCCATTCTAGAATTGTCTTTATCAATGACAGGGTCACTCAGAACGTGCTTCTCAAATGTCTCTGTTGCATTTAGGTGGGCTAAGCCTAACACTAGGTCCAGAGGCAGGGGCAGAATCACCCGTCAGAAGGACCTGACAGAATCACAGACTTGGCCCTGACAAGGACACCCTTGGTGGGAACAGAAGGTTTGTCAGACGCATCTGCTAGCCACAGAACTGCTGGCAACTTGCGTTTGGGATGGAGAGCTTTCAGCCCAGCTCTTATCAGGGCGCCTCACTTCCATGATAATGTTTTGCCTCCTGTTTTGTTTATATAAAAGACTACAGTCTTGTCTTAGAATTTCTGGGTATTATGAGTACCTTAGGGAAATCTGATTATAGGGGTAATCTACTCAACAGTGGAGAGTTTCAATTTGTTTCTATTGAGTTTTGTCAATTCCGAATCCCAGATACCTTTGTATTCCAGTCCATTGACTAGAGCCTCCCGGCCAGACGTTGAGGCATCTGTTTCTATAGTCCCCGGAACTGGGAAAGATAAATAAGAATGTGGGGGAATTATCTGTATATTTGCTAACCACCAATTTAGATCTAAATAGACTCCCTCTGTTAGCAAGACTAATGAATTCCAATTCTCTGAAATATCCTTTGCTTTTAACAAGCAAGATGGAAGGTATCTAAAGAAAAAAAAAAAAAGCAGAGCTACACAGAGGGAAAAGCTGTGAATAATGCCACCAGAGAACCAATTATGCTCACCAGCTGGCATTGAGAAACTTGTTTCCTTTGACAAAAAAAGATTTTTAGTTTTAGCCTCAAACTACTTTTTGACATTGTGTTCTTTAGGGCTGAATGACGAATCCTCCCACCCACCCCCATATGATGTTAGAAAAAATTCTTAGCATCATTGCTGTATGTGATTTGCCCAAGCAATGGACAAGAAGAGAAAAACGAGCTCAGGCATCAGCATGGCAAGTTAGTAAGAATCAACTGGATAAAAAGATGGTGAAAACAAAACACAACAATGTAGAGACCCTCTTCCCAGCCACCTGACTGAATCAATGGGAGATGTTCAACTTGGTATGACAGCGATAAAGAAATCGATAAGGACAATAACTAGTTTCAGAAGAACTTGCATAGTTCTTGCGAAAGCATGGGCAATTGCTATATTTCCCAGGAATACAGTGTACATTTTGGACTCTCTTTCCCTCCCTGTTTCTTGGGAATGTTCGTTGATTATAACTAAGCTGACAGTCTTTTTGTACTTTAGTGGGTGAGACATGATACATTTAATGACTTTGCAACTGGTAATATTTGCACAGAAGTAGTGTCCTCTAATTGTGAGCTCTCAATAGAAGACTTTCTTCAATTGCTGAAACCCCTGCTGAGCCAATTTTGGCGGGGCATCCCCTCTGGTCCTCCTATAAGCTGTTCCTTGGGGAAATATTTGTGAATTCAATCTTTTCACTCTGTATACCACTTTAAAATCTGCCTTTCCCAAGTATCTATTTAAAGTCCATAAAAATCTGTAGAACAAGTTCATCCAGACCACCATTTCCTCTTCTTTCTCAAGGTACCTAGGAATGTGTAGTTGGTAGCAATTTTCTTGCTTGATTGTAAAAAGAGGGAACCTGTATTTATTTATTTATTTATTACTTTTATTGGAAAAACTTCAAAGCTTATTGATTTTTCTTTAAATTGAGGCTACCCTACGCAAGACACTGCGTCCACCTGTCTAGTCTGTACTGCACAAATCCAGATGCACCATTTGCACAGACAAGAAGCCTCTCTACCCTCCGCTCAAGCTGAATTCTTCAGAATGGTAGTCTTGACCCTCTGTACAAAGGAGATACATACATATATATGGTGGTTCAATAAATGACTGGATTAATTTACTTTGCCCTTACTGGGGGAACTGTGATTTGTTTTTACACCATTAACTCCTCTAACCATGATATTTATAGAATTCTGGTGCTGTGCTAAATATGACAGCAACACAAAGGTTACCTAAATGGCTCTAGCGTTGAACCTAAACCATCAGGGGCACTACATTATATATTATATTTCACATGTCTTCATCTTAGTTTTTCCATCCACTTATTCTCTTCTAAGGATACAATTTTCAGTGATGGATTATGCACAGAAAGAAATGTAAATACGAGTTCAAGTAGAACTCTTTAATAGTTTGTATCAGCCTTTTTAGTTTTAAATTCTCGGAATGTCTTCAAAGTGGTTTCCTTTTTTATTGTTACATTTTTAAAAGTAGCTTTATTGAGATTTAGTTCAAACTCAAAATTTACCAATGTAAGTCCACGTGATGACACATGCCTATAATTCTAGCACTTTGGGAGGCTGAAGCAGGAGAATCACAAATTTGAGCCTAGCTTGGGCAATTTAGCAACTTTGTGACACCTTATCTAGAAATAGAAAAAAAGGTGAGGGTGCTGGGGATGTACCTCAATGTGAAGGACCTGAAATCAATCCCCAGTTGCACCAAAAACACACAAACAAAAATCACCAATTTATAGTATACAATTCAGTGGGTTTTAGTATATTCACAAAGCATTGCAACCATCACCACCCATTTCAGAACATTTTCATTTCCTCAAAGAGAAACCCCATATTCACCACCATCTGCTCTCTAGAACTCCTTTCATTTTGTAAAACAGAAACTCTATGCTCATTAAACAATAACTTCCCACTTCCCTTTCCCCAGCCTTTGGCAACCACCATTTCACTTTCTGTCGTATGAATGTCACTATTCTGTGTACCTCATATAAGCGGAATTGTGCAGTATTTGCCAATTTATGACTGGCTGATTTCACTTAGCATAATGTCCTCAAGGCTCATTGATGTAGCATGTGTCAGAATTTCTTCCTTTCTAAGACCGAATAATATTCTGGTTTATGTGCGTACCAAATTTATTTTGTTTATCTGTTCACCCACTGACGGACATGTGGGTTACTTACACCCCTTGGCTATTGTGAATAACACTGCTTTGAATGTGATGAATGCGAGTGGACAAATACCTAAGTCCCTGCTTTCACATTCTGGAACTCTAGACTTAAAATTGCCAGATCATATAGTATTTTCATTTTTAAATATGTGGGAGGGGAGATACCATGCCATTTCCACAGAAGCTGCACCATTTTACATTCCCATCAACAACATACAAGAGTTCAAATTTCTCTACCTCCTCACCAACAGTGCTATTTTGTCTACTTGTCTATTTTTCCTGTCTGTATCTCATTGTGGTTTTGATTTACATTTCCTAATGATTAGTGATTGCATTAGTCAATTCAGGCTGCCGCAACAAATGCTACAAACTGAATGCCTTAAACAACAGAAATGTATTTCTCATAGTTCTGGGGGTTGGGAGCCCAAGGTCAAGGTACTGGTAATATGATTCTTGGTGAGGGCACTCTACTGGCTTATAGATGGTCATCTTATCGTATTCTTAGGTGGCCAAAAGAGATCTTCTCTCTCTTTCTTTTAAAAAATTAAAAAAATATTTTTTAAGACATAGTAATGTATTTATGGGGTATAGTGTAACATTTCCATAAAAGTATACAATGTGTAATGATCAGATTAGGGTAATTGGAATATGTGTTATGGTAGACATTTTTGGTGCTGGCTACATTCAAAATCATCTTTACTACCTATTTTGAAATATTTAATTAATCATTGTCAATCCTAGTCATCCTACTGTGCTAGAGAACATTAGAAGTTATTCTTCCTATCTAACTGCTCCCTATACCTATTAACAAACCTGTCTCCATCGCTCTACCCCATCCCCTGCCCAGGCTCTGATGTATACTATTTTATTCTCTACTCCTTTGTCTTAGTTACTTTCTCATTGCTGGGACCAAACATCACACCCACATGTTAAGAGAAGAAAGATTTATTTTAGCTCACAGTTTGTAGAAGTTTCAGTCCATAGTCAGCTGGCTCCAAGGCAGGATGGCATGGCAAAAAGGCATGGCAGAAGAGAAACAGTCTATGGCATGGGAGGCAGGAAGCAGCACAACTTCCTTCTTCTTTCCCTTTTTATTCCATCTAGGCTACAATGTTCCTGTTGGTTGGTGCCACCCAGACATAAGGTGGGTCTTCCCTCGTCAATAAGCCCATCATCTGTACCCAGAAATATACTAAGCCAATCAGTTAAATAATCCAGTGTCACACATCCATAATCCAGTCACCTTCCCAGAGCCCCATCTATGAGTGTACAAAGCTTTAGAGGGACGTCTAGATATAAACCATGACATCTTTTGAGATCAACCTTTTAGCTCCTGCAGTAAGAACATGTGTTATTTCTCTTTCTGTGTCTTTAAATATATATTTATATTATTAGTGCCTATTAAATTTTATAAAACATTGGGTTTTGATGTGGTATTTTTTATATATGCATATATTTTGATCATATCTATTTCCCCATTACCCTCCTTTATACCATTACACCCTTGTTTCCTTCCTCTTGTCTGATAATAATCTCCCTTCAACTTTTATGTCATCTTTTAAAGATATCATATATTATGGAAAACATGTGATATTCATCTTTCTGATCCTGACTTATTTCACTTCACATGATCTCCAGTTCCATACGTTTTCTTGCTGTTCTTTACAGGAGAATAACACTCCGCTGTTTATGTATTTTTGTTATCCATTCATCTGTTGATGGGCACCTAAACTGGTTCCATATCTTGGCTACTGTGAATTATGCCACAATAAACATAGATATCAGATATCCCTATAATATTCTAACTTTAATTTCTTCAGTTATACACCAAGGAATGCTATTGTTAGGTTATATGGTAGCTATATTTTCACTTTTCTGAGGAACCTCCATTCTGATTTCCATAATGGCTGTACTAGTTTTCACTCCCACCAGCAGGTTAAAAGAGTTCCTTTTCCCTTGTGTCCTCACCAGCTCTTATTGTTTTCTGTATTCTTGATAACCATTCTGACTGGGGTGAGATGGAGTCTCGGTATAGTTTTGATTTGCATTCCCTGATGGCTGAAGATGTTGAGTACTTTTAATATACTTATTGGCCATTTGTAATTCTTTTGTTTTGTTTTCTGGTTCTGAGGATTGAACTCAGAGCTTTCACACTGAGCTACATCCCTAGACCTTTTTTATTTTTTGAGACAAGTTCTCAGTAAGTTGCCCAGGCTGGGCTCAAACTTCTTCCTGCCTCAGCCTCCCAGAGTGCCAGGATTACAGGCATGCACCATCATGCCTGACTCTACTTTTTCTTTTGAGAAGTTCTTGTGCAATTCATTTGTCTAGTAATTTGGCCAATTATTGATTGTTTTATTGTCATTAAGCTTTTTGAGCTCTTTGTACAAGGGGTGATCAAAATATATGGCGAACGTTCAAATTTTAAAATTTTTATTATCGTAAAAGACACATTGCCAATAATCCCCCTCAAAATACACTTTCTTCAAACACACTTATCCCATTTTTCTTGCCATTTTCTGAGGCAGTTCTGGAAGTCCTCTTCTGTGATTGTCTTCATGAAGTGTGAACAAAAAGACAATGGATGTTAATGCTGGTGCCATACAACTGTAAGGAAGGATCATAAATATTTTAATACTAAATTTATTGAGACATCATGAGATTAATACAAGTTACCTTTGGCCTCTACACTTACAAGAGGTACTCAAAGTGGTGGCCATTAACTTCCGGACATTTATTAGTACAGCGAAATGCTGCTTGGGTAACCGTGGTCATTGACACTGCTGCACATGTGTTCCCAACTTCTCTAAGGGTCGGAAGTGTAGTGGGTTTTCTGCAATATACGACATCCTCTAGGGTCCCCCACACAAGTGTGATACTATCTATTGAAAAAAAACATCATACTATTTTCCTTTTTCTAAGTGCATATACATTTTTTGGCAGACTCTGAATATTTACAGATGCTATTTCCTCTTGTTGAATTGATCTTTTTATCATTATATGGTGACCTTCTTTGTCCTTTTTACAGTTATTGACATAAAGTCTATTTTACCTGATAGAAGTACAGCTATCGCTGCTCATTTTGGGTTTCCAATTACATCATATATCTTTTCCCATCTCCTCATTTTTAGTGTGTGTGGGTCTTTACTGATGAAATGGTATTTTTTGTAGTAGTATATTTTTGGGCCTAGTTTTTTTAAAAAATGCATTCATCCAATCTATGTTTTTAAATAGGGGAATTTAAACCATTTACATTCAAGGTTCTTACTGATAAGTGAAGATATGCTCTATTTATTTATTTATTTACATTACTGGGGATTGAACCCAGGGTCTTCACACTGAGCTTCACCTCCAGCCATTTTTATTTTTTATTTTGAAGGATCTTGCTAAATTTCCGAGGTGAGGCTCAAAATTGAAATCCTCCTGTCTCAGCCTCCCAGAGTCCTGGGATTACAGTCATGCACCACCACACCTGATTTATTTTGTTGTTGTTGTTGTTGTTGCTTTGTATGTCCTTTTTCCTTTCTTCCTCCTATTTTTGGAGGAGGGAGATGTTGAGACAGGATCTCACTATGTAAATTTATGCTAGTCTTGAATTTACTATGTAGCTCAAACTAGCCTTGAACTCATGATCCTCCTGCCTCAGCCTCCCAACTACTGTGATTATAAGTGTGCACCACCACACCTGGTTCCTTTCTTACTCTCATGTTCATCTCTGTGGTTTAGTGGTTTTCTCTGTTGAAAGGGTTTTATTCTATTTCTCTTTGGTGTATCTACTCTACTATTATACTGTTGAATTTGTATTTTCATGGTGGTAGTTATCATCCTTTTGTTTCTAGGATAGGACTCCCTTAAGCATTTATTTCAGTCTGGTGGAATAAATCTCCTCAGTTTTTGTTTGTCTTGTCTCTTTCTCTTTTTATAAGATTACCACTCCTATAGGATTAGTACCCTGACATTCTGGGCTTACTTCACCTTCATTTCTGTACTTTCTACAGTCCACATCTGTGCACACTGGGTGTTAGAGACTCAACATACAAAAGAAGTTTAGGGGGAGGGATAACAATTTGACTCATAGCTGTGATATGAAGCATCTTCTTAGGGAGATTTGTTTATCTATTTTGAAGGTATGTCTACTCAAGTCCCTTGCTCATTTTTAAATAAGTTTTTTTGTTACTGTTGAGTTGTAGGAATTCTTTATATATTGTGTCCAAGCCCTTTATCAGATATATGATATATAAATATTTCTCCTGTTCTGTTATTATTTCCTGATAGTGTTCTTTAGTGTATTCAAGTATTTTATTTTCATGAGTTTTCATCTAGTTTTCTTTTATTGCCACGTCTTTAAAAAATTACCTAATTCAGTGTCATGAAGAGTTTGCTCTTACATTCAGGCTTATGGTCCATTTTCAGGTAATATTTGTATATATTGTGAGATATTCCTTTTCTCTTTTTTTGAGAAATTCCATTTTTTAATTTTTGTTCCTATCATACTTACAGATTTTATTTTATTGTTATTTTTACCAAGAACATGTATGGGTACCTTGTATACCCATACATGTTCATAATCAACATGGTTATTTTGTACCTGTACATGATGTATCTTGGTTTCCCCTCTCTTCCCCTCCTCTCCCTTCCATTCACCCATCCCTCCCTATTTGTGACAAGTTTATTTACATTTTTCCATTTTTTTCCCTTTTTCATTTTCTTATAATTGCCAAAAACATAGTTTGAGAATGTTCTTTACTAGATTAGATACAAAAAAATGTTAAAGACTTGGTTGCTTGCTGTTTCTGGGGATTTTGTAAAAATCACTGAATCATTGCAGACGTGAAAAATGACACTTATTAAATCCTCTGGAATACACCTCACATTAAGTTTTTCAGTTTGTTTTGTAAGCAGAGAAATTTAAACTTAACAGGAATGGCTGCCAATATCAGCTGAAATAACACTTTTTGAAAGATTATGAATAATATCTTGAATTCAAATAAAGTGCGGTCTCATCTTTTTTTAGCTCAAAATTGGCTAAGACTACATATCGGTTTTTAGTCTGATTAATAGCAGAGTAACTAGAGTGGAAAAGAGATTAGCAAATCATTCAAGACGTCAAGTGTAGTCAAAGCACCATTTTTTCATAGATAATATGGGAATGCTCAAAGCAACAGTTGTGCATAATATATAGGAACCGAGAATACCCAGGTATTGAAAAGTGTAGGCGATGTTTTAAAATGAGTATTATTTGGTTAGATTTGATTTTCTTCCTCTGAATTGTCATACTATTGAATTTGTCTTTGATTCCTTGACATTCTAAGATTAGTATAGATTTTCTTTTTGCTTTGCAGGATGTACAGAATCAAAAATTAAAGACGAGTGTGTGGTACCGTGAGGTAAATGAATGTTTACTTCTATGCACGATGGATTTCTGATCTGCATCTGCTTCAAAAGACAACTATTCTAAGGAACAGATATTCTCTTTGCATTTATGTTTTCTTAGATCTGCAGCAGACCTAGTCTGTTAGCATCCATGCAGGATGTATGGCCATATATTGTGGTTGGGGCTACCACCTTAAGGAAATGGATGGGAAATTCTCTCCCCTAACAGAGTGCCCAGGGACTAATACAGTCAATCATTAATCCAAACCTCTTCTCAGTTCTTTAGTGAGATCGATTTCATCCTATTTTGATAAATTTCTTTTTTGGTTACTCCTAACAGGTTTGGTATGATGAGTTTTTGTCCTGGAACTCCAGCATGTTTGATGAAATTAGAGAGATCTCGCTGCCTCTCAGCGCCATCTGGGCCCCTGATATCATCATTAATGAGTTGTAAGTGTGCTGGGTCTAAGTGTTTCTGTGGGGCCTTAGACCGCTTAAAATCAGACCAGTTGATTCTTATTTTCAGTCATTGTTGCTGTTTTTTGTTTCTCAAGTTGAGAGAGGAGCAGATTGTTGGGAATATTCAGGTGAGAAATACCAAGAGTCGGCATCATTTAAGACACAGGTGTGATTACTGTGCTTGAGGTGGCTCTTTATGTCCTGAGCGTAACAGTAGAAATCAATTAACCTGGGAGACTCACGACATCTTTGCCAGCGTGAATCATCTCTCGGGAAATGCAGTTCTCTTTGCAGTACTAGGCTAGTCCTTGGTGTCATGGTCACTACCATCTCAAAATCAGTCCTGTGTATGTCTGGAAAAAAACGAAAACCCTCTCTGTAACAACAGGTTCTCTTGCGGTTCTTATAGTGTGGACACCGAAAGATCTCCGGATCTTCCCTATGTTTATGTGAACTCATCCGGGACCATTAAGAACGTCAAGCCTATCCAGGTGGTGTCCGCATGCGGCTTACAGACATATGCTTTTCCTTTTGATATCCAGAATTGCAGCCTAACCTTCAATAGCATTCTGCACACAGGTAAACTGAGGCATACAGTACACCAGTTGGGAAACCACTGGTGCTGGGTTGGCATATATATTCTATTACCATTGAATATATTAGAATGGAATTATAATATCATGTTTACTTTTAAAAATATAGATCTCAAAAAAAATAGAGATCTCTTCTTGCAGTCATTTGGCTCCTGCTATAATTCAGACTAGGTATAATGTGATAGGCCACTGCTGCTGTTAATCCGTCATTACAATATTAGGATGCTACTGTCACTGAGCACGGTATATAATCACAGGATAAGTACCGTTATTCTGTGGAGCGTGAACTCCAAGCCCTAAATTCATAGTTTCTTCTTCCTTATGACCATAAAGATTTTATTCCACACCTGTGCCGCCTAATTCAAGTGAGAGCAGTAAGGCTGTTCATGTGGGGGCAAGAGAAAAAGGGAAGATGTGAACTGGGAGTTGGAAAAGTGGGTTGATGCTGGCACTTCTTTCTCTCCTGGGAAGTCAACTGTTTCTGTTGTTTCCAGTGGAAGATGTAGACCTGGGCTTCCTGAGGAACAGAGAAGACATTAAACATGACAAAAAAGCATTTTTGAATGACAGTGAATGGGAACTGCTTTCTGTGTCCTCCACATACAACATCCTGCAGAGTGACGCTGGGGATTTTGCACAGATTCAGTTCAATGTAGGTTCTCCTCCCTCCCGCCCTGTTGCCCATTTCTCTGCAGTCCTCATCCTTCTCCACTGGGTTGAGGAATCTCCGCTCCAGGGCATGTTCTTCACCGTCGCACAAGAACAGTCGGTTCACATGCCTCTGGACACCTACAGGGAGCGAGAGATCTCGGGTGCTGTTGTAGATAGTCCACAAGGGAACATAACGAGAACGGCATTCAGACCCAGAGCTCTGAGCAACTCCCTGCAGGAGGAATCCTCAAACCTGTCAACACATGGTAACATTATCACTTCCAATTCTGCTGAGAAAAACGAGCTCACCATACTAACAAACTGGGAAGCCTATCCAATCAATGTTATTGTCTATTTTTAATGAAGTAATTATAAATTAATTTCAGATGCATATAGTGAGCATATTGTTAACTTGAATATCTGAAAGGGTTAGCTAAGAGACACCTGCAGGACCCACAGAAACCACTGGTGGCTTCTGGCTCAGAGAGAAAAACTGCCCAAAAGGACATACCGAAACCCACACTCCTCTCATGTGCCCCGGGAATGCTCTCAGGTGCATTGTTCCTGGGGAAATTTGTCTATTGGGGGCGTTTAGGGAATAGTGGGTGGGTGTAAGACAGCGAAACTTGCTGATCTGTACTCCAGAGGCAGCTGTTCTCCCTTCTCTGCTTTTTCTGGCAAACAGTCTTGACCTGTGGTCAGCAGAAGGCTTGCGCACCGGCAGACTCACAGTGTTTGTATTCAGCAGTACAGTCTGCTTTTCTGTGTGTAGTGGAGTGGGGTAGGGAGGCCCGTCATGCCATGTAATGGATCCAACTGTAAAACAGAGACTGCAGGCAAGTCAGGGTTGCACGAGAAATGAATTCTTTTAGAAACACACCTTTGGAATAAGGAGCATTTAGACTAGACCAGTGATGGCGAAACTTTTAGAGACTGAGTGCCCAAACCGCAACCCCAAAGCCACTTATTTATCGCAACGTGCCGCTACTGCAATTAAACCTGAATACGGAAGGTTTAGTTTAGAAGAAACAACACATACGTTAACATCTTCTGTCTTAAAAAAAACAAAAACATAGACGAGCTTTCGTTGATATAAACAACTTTTCACTGAAAGGTAAAAGTTTGTATTTGGTGTGCTTTTGCACAATTAATGTAATTTTTGCTGTCGTACACATGCTGATAATTTGTCAGACCTTGGCTTGTACTTTGTTAGTTTGAGAGCAGCACGTGCAGCACTCAGGTCACCTGTGAGTGATGCCTGGCACTGCTCTTCCAAGCATGCGCATGGCCTTTATATGCTCAGCTACTGGGGCAATGCTAGGGCAACTCGGTTCGTGTGCCGACAGAGAGGGCTCTGTGTGCCCACTGTAGGCCACGTGCCACAGGTTCACCACCGCTGGGCTAGACTGAAGCACTGTGGTTACAGTGGATGTGCCAAGGGCGGTGGTGAAATACGCTATTATTGAGGGCACAGGTATCTCTCCTTTAGTTAAATGGAGTTGCATGCAGCTTTCCAGTAAAGCTCTTGTTAAATTGGGGCCTCCTGGACACACCTGGGATTTGAACCTAACTAACATATAACACCGGCTAGCAGCTAGCTAATCACAACTCCCACTTTCCTAGGAGTGGGGTGGGATTCGAGTTCTTGTCTGGTTTTTAGCAAAGCTTGTGCTATGGCCTGCTTGTCCACTTTTTTTTTAGTAAAAGAAAAGGAGGGGGGAAAAAAGAAGCTTTTTTCTAAACTTCAATGAGTTTCTTAGCTAAGAGTAAACACCTCATTAATTTTAAAGATATCAGCCTGCAAACATTATTAATGCAGCCCGAATAATGGAGAGCATTAAAGGGAAATGTGAGGGAGTAGCACATGCAAGGTGGCATATAGTCACCTACCAAGGACTCGGGAGAATGCTGCACACACCATTACCTACACTGCACGGAGGAGACAAACAGAGGCAAAAGACGGAGCGGGTAAACAGGAGTGCGAGTCCGCTCATCGCTATGCGTGCGCACCTACACTTGTCTCTCCGTAGAGCACCCATTTGTAGTTAGTGTCACCCTTTGCCTTAAATACTAACTTGTCTTCTCAACAGCAGTTGAATGTTTTCCATGTATTCCCTTCCTGTGGAATATGATGAACAGAGCTGATAAACAGTTGCTTAACAGAGGGGAGCCTTCTCCAGATTGAGGATCCCTGCTCCAGTTCCTTGGTTCCCTTCACTGCCCCGCTCCTCACCTTTACAGTGTTTTCAAGACGGCGTGCTGGAGGGAGGCACCCATTTGATTCAGTGCTCTGGGAGACTCCCGCGTGCCTTTGCCCCAGGGTTATCAACAGGGCTGATTTATACCCTAATCCTCAGAACACAGTAGCAAAAGGATCCTATGTAGAGGCATGGATCACGTTAAACAGACTTTGGAGTGAGTCTACAACTTTGAAAAGACTTAAAGTAGATTCTGTTACTATTGCAATTCTCCATCTCTCTCAGCCTCTCAGCTCCACGTGTACCCTGCCAGGGCTCACCATTCTTGCTCGGTAGCAGATACTCAACTCTGAATTTAGCATCAAAGACAGCCTGGTGTCTTTCAACACCCCTTGGCTAGTGATGTGAAATCCAGAGCCCACTTGCATGCCAACATTGGGCCTGCCAGGATTGTGACAGCAAAGGGTTGTCTCCTTCTTAAACTAATTGCCCACTGTGTCCCAGTCCAGGCTGCCCAGCAAGAGGCTGGGGACAGGTGAAGCAAGCAGGAGAGACAATAGTCTCTTCTAAATACATCATCATTTTAGGCCTGGTGTACACTGCTGCTGTTTATACTAAATCAAATACTGTGGATACTCTGTTAGTTCCAGCCAGTGTGCAACCATAGTGCTGACTCTGGGACACGTATTGTTTATCTGAGTGCACCTCTCATGCTTTGGAGCTGGGCTGCATTCCACAGGTGGCCCAGAATGAGGCAATCTTCCCCACGAGGATGTCTGTGAGCAGCCAAGCCGGATCCAGCAGCCATAAAAGGACAGCTTTCTTCCAATACATTACCGAAGGTCTCGGTTCCCAGAAACAGCAGGGTGACCATTTGATCTGTATGGCAGTGACCTTTTTTTAAAGAGTGAGGGTAGAAGTGGGAAGAGGCAGGGATTAAAATTTAGAAACTCATATTGGATGGAGAAGAGTGGACAGCTATGGGAACTAAGCCAGCCCAACCACAGATACCTCACGTTGAACAGGGCGTTCGTTCAGGCAGGAAGTGGGGTACCCACAAAGCACACCTAGATAAATGAAAAGGTGCCTTCCTTACCCGCTTTTTTCCATTACAAGGTTCCTTTCTGTATTTAGGTTTGTTGAGATTTCCATTGAATTAAATTTATAAAGCTGATAGAAGATCAACAGAGAAAGAGAGACAGAGAGAGAGAAGCCTTAGGAACCCTTCCCAGGTCACTCAGTCAATGCATGAATCATGGACTTTCTGCTAATCCAGCCCAACACACAGTCAGGATCCAAGAGACCCTCACTCCAGTGCAAACGATCTTTAAATGGCAGCAACCTTCCCATTCTTTCTGAACTGGGAACATTGGGAGGGGCTTGGGAGAGAAGGGAAACGGGCTTCTGTATGAAGCATGAGCCTGGGCGTCAAAATTCCAACTATGTCATAAAGACGGTCATGCAAAATTGAGTGCTGGTGGGGTCTACCATCAAGAAGGCAATTATAGGCTAACCTTGGGGCCTATTCCATCTCCAAGGAGCTCTCCACACACACATTCTGAATTAGATTGATCTCTTTCATTAACATCAATAGGCTCCAAATACCTTTGTGTACTTATTATTACCTGGCTTTAATGGATAATGAAATTGTGGCATAATATTGCTAACACCTGAAGGGTGTCTAATGGCGAACACGGACTGAAACTAAAGTGCTTTTTCTTCCTTTTCTGTGGAATTTAAAGGCACCGGCTCCTTTAGTCAATTGGAAATGATAGGCTGTAGGTAGGGGTAGTTTTGCAGAGATCAGTGTCTCACTGAGCTGGCGATACCTCTTCCCAGCAAAAGCAGGGGTCATGGCCTTGGTTGTGATTTATGAGAGGTGGCCTTCAGAAAGTCTGGCTCCATAGGACAGCCCCCATGTGGGTAACTCCACGCTGTCATTCCACTGGAATTAAAGTGCCCTTCCTTATTAACAGATGCCAATACAATTCAGTGGACATCTTTTTAGCTCTTGTGCCAGTTCCAATGGTAAACACTTAAAATATAAAGATGAATAAAAATGGCTCCTGATAAGTACAGTGGACCTCAAAATCTGCCCAGGGAGACACGATAATGATAAGTGCGAAACTGGATGCTTTATGCTGGGCACTTATCTAAGAGTTTGTAGATGTTTACACCCATGAGATGGGTTCTTGAAGTATCTGCATTTTTACAAGTGGGTGGATCGAGGTGCCAAGAAGTTAAGCAATTTACTGGAGGTTACAAGGTGACTAGTGAAGTCTGGTCTCAAACCCAGGCAATCTGACTCCAGAAACCATGTGCCTAATTCTACATCGTGATGACACACAATTAAATGCAAAGCAGTGTATGGCAGTCTGTTCTTTGGCACCCACACACTGCACATTACTGGGCAAGTCACCTTTATTAGTTTCACAAGGCTGCTATAACCAAGCACCCAAATGGGTGGCTTAAAACAATGGAAGATGTATTGTCTGACAGTTCTGGAGGCTGGAAGTCTGGAGTCAAGAAGCCCAAGCTTCTGGGCATTCTAAGGGAGAAGCCATTCTGTGCCAACAATCTCTCCTAAGACACCAGTCATAGTGGATACTTCTAAGACACCTACCCTAGTGTGACCTCATCTTAACTAGTTATGTCCTCAATGATCCCATTTCCAAATAAGGTCATATTCTGAGGTTCCAGGCGGGACATGAAATCCCAGGGACACTATCCACCAGGGTAGCGTCTAACATGCTGTGACTCTCAAAACTCACATCTGCCTCAGAAGCAAAATACATTCACCCATCTCAGCATTTGTGAAAGTCTTTGTCTAGTCTAGCATCAACTCTAAATCCAAAATAATCACTTAAATATCAACTCGAAGTCCCAAGTCTCATCATAAGTCATACAAGTCATATATGCACTCTGGTTATCTTCCACTCTGAGCCGCAATTCCTGTCCGGTCACAGGCTTGTGAAATAGCCGCCCATCAGAGTCTGGTCCGTGAACCTGTGAGACAGGGGCCACGGTAAAGGTCTGCCTGTTAGTAATCTAATTCTAGTATTTAGGGTAGTGCCTGACAGCCTGTTCATGCTCAACTCTTGTTTTGCTGAACAAAGGAAAAAAGAATGCTGAAGATCAAATGATGTCATGCAGAAAAGATTTCTGAAAACCATATGATAAAATTAGTTTTTTAAGGTTGCACGGGGCTTGTAGAGAAAATTAGTCTAATCTGAAGGGAACATTGCCCCAAATCAACCTAAAGAAAAGGGTGGGTCCCTTATTCTGGAAGAAAATCAAACTTGTAGGGACTCTTTGGTCTGTCTTAGGAATGGGAACGCATCTCATCTCGAAGTTAGGAGAACGGATGAGGTACTTTAGGAGGACTTTACAATTTTATAATCCAGAGACAGAAAAGTTCTGTTTTGTTTTGTTCAAGAAAGGGTCTCGCTATGTAGCTCAGGGTGGCCTAGAATTCGTGGTGATTCTCTCGCCACAGCCTCCTGAGTGCTGGGATTACAGGCGTGCAGTACCAAAACCAGCAGGAAAGCGCTCCATTTTATGTCACAGCTGAAGCAAACTGTCCACATTTGTACTTTGTTTTCCTCTACAGCATTCAGCTGCTGTTCACATCCAGCGAACACTAGCTTCCTGACAGGATCTGATGTAACTTGTAGGACTCACTGCAAAATGAAAAGAAGCTGCTTGTTCAAAAACTATTAAGAATTTCTCAGCGGCACTGGCACAGCAGTAAGCCAAGTGTGGGCCAGCCCTAGCTCAGGGCATCTGTCCTGCACAGGTCTCACACCCACCAAGCCAGCCGCCGCCTAAGCTCTTAGCTCTCTCTCCCCACACCTCGGGGACTGTGTGGTCTGACATCACTGCCCTTCTTAGGAATTAGGGACTTGGAGGAGCCACACCACCTGTCTTTGGTTTCGGCTCAGATTTACATTTACTGCCTGCACCAGCCTCTGGGTGGAGAGCAATCATCTTCACTTGTGCTATTTACGTAGGAACCTTATTTAAAGAGCACAACAGATCTCAGTTGTACCCAAGATGTTTGGCAAAGCAAAAACAAACTACTTTAAGCAAAGGAAAGCCAGGTGTGGTGACACACCTGTAATCCCCGCACTCAGGAAGCTGAGGCAGGAGGGTCATCTCAAATTCGAGGCCAGCCTTAGCTACATAGTGAGCCTGTACTATGTAGTGAGACCCTGTCTCAAAAAAGCCAAATAAAGAAAAAGAAAAAAGAAAAGGAGAGAGTAGGAACTGAGGCACAAAGAGGTTAATTACCTCACACAGGATCACTTAGATTTGCTTACATACTCTCTTACAATGGAAGTGCTACGGAACTCTGCTCCCTTGATTTTAAATTTGGGTTGTTTGGGGGTTTGGTTTTTGTACTTTTCCCCATGGTGATACTGTTAGACTTTTCTTCCCTTTTGTGCAGTCTCTCCAGGGGAGGGATTCCCATTTCTACCCTCCGGAGACAGCAGACCTGCTTGCCACCCAGCCCTGTGAGGCCAGATCACCAAGAGCCCAGGCTGGGTCACACTGGACTCTGACAGTTGATGTCTTTCTCCTGCCCCCACAGCCATCTCAATCACGGCATGATGATAGGAGCTAGAGAGGTGCAGGCTGATGACAATTAATTTTCTTATTGTTTTTCTAGCTGAATGCACTTTGGTAGAAATGTGTTTTAACCAAATTACTGCAAAGCAGTGAGTAGTGTGCTGGCGTAGCCATTTGCAGCCAATTATGCTTAATGTGAAAGACAACAGCCAGACTACAATCCGCCAAATGGCTCTGCCTGGTCAAGCTCCACCAAGTTGGGATGTGCTCCCAGATCTGGGGCCTGGGAAGCCCTCGCTCTGATCAGCAAGATGGTGTCTGGACTCCCCCCTGCCCTCGGCTGCTCCCCTGCCATCCTCTACCTCACTGCAGGGCTCTGCATGTCATCCCCACCTTGGCTTCTGGACTAGGAGATGGAGGTGAGAGAGGAGAGCCCTCTCCTTACTCGGACTCAATCCAGTCAAATCTTCTGTCACAGAGAAGTGCATGCGGAATCAGACACCGGGGAGGACACTCAGCTCCCCCACTCTCGTCTTAGGGGGACTGAGGTGTATGTTTGAAAAGCTATAAGGTAGAGGATTTTACTTACCAACAAGTTGGCAGTGAGGATTATACAAATCACGTAGTTTGAGTAAATGCATCTAGCACTCTACCCAACTTGTAGAAAGCAGTCCATTGTTAGGTAAATCCAAGAAATGAGATTCTAAGCATTATTCATCTAAATGCAGCAGCAAAGGGCCTAGGATGTTCATTTATTCGATAAACATTTGTCGAATACCTACTATAAGAAAAGTCTTATTTTTGCCCCTTGGAGGATTATCACTACCACTACCCTAGAGATGGGACGAAATGAGGGTTCTCAGTCTGTCAGGGGGAAGTGGCTTGGCTACATAGTCCCTGGTTTCTTTTTAGGAAGGATGAGAAGAGTAGGTATTTCTTAAAGATACTTCCTATCGCTATCCCAGAGAACCTAGCTATAAAACATGGCAATAATAATGGTGATTTTTATGAGACTCAAATTCCGAGCTACAAAAGCTGCTTGGAGCTCTATATGGACCCATAGTACAGACTAAGCAGGGTAGCTTCAGTTTGCCCCACTGTAGGAGGACCACATCTGCCTTCTCCTTCCTCCTCTGTGCCCCTGGAGACTGAGTTGGGGCCTGCAAAGATGGGATCCCTGGTCATGCCCAGCTAGTGGGAGAAAGAGACAAGAGCAGTGACAGGAAATTGGAAGAAGTTGGGGTTGGTCGCTACCAAGCTGGTTGTGTCCCTAGCAGGAAGCCACAGCTCTTGCCTGTCTGCACAGCCTTGTCTCTCCTCAGGTCTGCCTTCTTCTCCTAGCCCTTGGCCCTGTAGGGCCTAAGGGTGGTATTTGTTCTCCAGTCTCTAAAATGCCCAGGAGTACTAATCTTTTGGGGATCAAACCCAAGACCTTTGCACTGAGCTACGTTCCCAGTCCTTTTTGTTTGTTTTCTTGCTTTTTTGTTTTGAGACAGGGTCTTGCTAAGCTGCCCAGGCAGGGCTCAAACTTGTGATCCTCCTAACTCAGAGTGAGGGGATTGTAGGCATATGTCATCAAGTTCCCAGCCCTGCTGTTCTTGTGGTTTCTTTACACTACAACCGCATCTTACAAAGACTCTCTTTATTGAGTCCATCTAAAATTTGCTCATTTTTTGTGCTATTTGTTCCTGCCCAGACTCTGATAGATCTCCTGTGCCAAGGAGCTCACATGCAAGACACAAGAAAAGTAAACTGCAAATAATACACAATAATTTTGCATAATAAGTGGTTTAAGAGAATGAAAATTTTGAAGGTGCTCACCAACTGTGCATTTGGACAAGTACTCAACCTCTTTGAACCTCATTTTCTTTGTAAAATGGAGACGGTAATAAAACTCAGTCCTTAAAGTTGTGAGGACTGAACATAAGCATGTGAAACAGTCTGCCTGGCACACAAGCGATAAATAAATAACTGCTTCTTATTATAACTATCAATAACATTAATATTAGCTCTATGTGAAAGCCTAAAGGACATTTTCCCTCTTTTCTAAACCACAAAATAACCTCAAATGTATTTCTAAAATAAACTACACAGACCTAATTGAGACTTAAGGGAGTATTCCTGGCCGTGGGTTTGGCCAAGCTCTAGTCCATTGGTGTAGATTTGACACAGTCCTTTTCCCTGGCCAGGTGGTGATTCGCAGACACCCCCTGGCCTATGTCGTGAGCCTGCTGATTCCCAGCATCTTCCTAATGCTTATGGACCTGGGGAGCTTCTACCTGCCACCCAACTGCAGGGCGAGGATTATATTCAAGACCAGTGTGCTGGTGGGCTACACTGTCTTCAGGGTCAACATGGCTAACGAGGTGCCAAGGAGCGCGGGGAGTACCTCTCTGATTGGTAAGCAGCCTCAGGACTGCCAGACACTCATCTTACACTAGTCCTGTCAAAGATCTGTCATTGCTTTTCAGATTAGAGGAAGAGGCCCCAGAGTCTCTGGTTAACTCCATCTTCCCTTCTCCGATGTCTTTCCTTAGGGGTCTTCTTTACAGTCTGCATGGCCTTCTTGGTTCTCAGCTTATCTAAGTCAATCTTGTTGGTCAGATTCCTCCACAATGAACAATGCAGTGGACGGAAACAGCCCTTCTCCTGCCTTCAAAGGGATGCTGATGCTGATGCTGATGCTGATGGATCTAGAATGGACCCCGGGGCCCAGTATGCTGGGGTGCCAGGTTTGTGAAAATCCTTGGGCTTCCTAATTTCGCTTGCTTTATCACTCTGGGCACCAATGACTACTGGTGAAGCACCAGGCCAAGTGCTGGATTGTGTGAAGAACCCAAAGCACCTGCTCCTTAGTCCTTGGGTTGCATTTTATATGGCCTCTCTAAGGACTAAAGGTCACCTCCTGCTGGAGGTCATTTTAGCTTGCAGGTCAGGTCCTCAGTTACCCTTAGCTTAATTTTCCAGTTTCAACTGACTGTCTAAAGTGACTGAGCTGTTGACTCCTTTGACGTGCAAGCTCCCCCTGACATACACACAAATGGAGGACTGTATATATTTGGGTTCCAGTCACTTACTCTGAAAAAGCATATGAATCATCCCAGCCCCCCAAACTCCAATTGAGTCAACAAAAAGTCTCCTAGGTGAGTCTCACCCATACATACCCTGCTTAGACAGCACAGGTCTGCCCGGTGCTCCAGGCCTTCTGACAGCACAGCCGTGCCTGCTCTGAGCAAGGGGGGGCAAGAGGCCCTGACCCCACCCCACCCTGCCTGGTGTTGCCCAACCATCCTTGAAGAATGAGGCCATCATCTTCGAGGGAAAGTCTAGGCTGGCTTTGTTAGCCTCTGGCTCAGCTAGTGTTTTCCTCTATCACGCAGAGTCCCCAGTTTATCAAGACCACCAGGCCCAGCCAGGGACCCTAAAGGAAGTCTGGTTCCAGCTTCGCTGCATCAACAACTACCTCCAAACTCAGGACCAGGTGGACCAGCAGGAGGCCAAGTGGCTGGCTGTCCTGTACCGCTTTGACCAGCTGCTCTTCCGAAGCTACCTTGCCATGCTGGGGCTCTACATCATCACTCTGTGCTCTCTCTGGGCTCTGTGGAGTGGCTCATGAAACCTGAAACTGCTGGTCTCAATCCCTATGCGCTCTTAGCGCTTAGGGAAGCTCAAAATTTTTCTGAGGGGAGATGGAAGGGGGAGGAACGATGGGTTTAAAAGCTTTCCACCCACTTCCTTTGCCTCTTTTCGTTGAGTCCAAGAACACATAGCCCACAGACAACAGAGGACCCAGGAATAACCTGTTCTGGGTAAAAATGTATAAACAGAACAAGTTATACAGTAAAGAGGAAGTCTTCACTCCCCAGAAACCTAGCAATCTCTTTCAGAAAATTCCTGGGCACACACATCCTTACATGTATGCTTAAACAGTTGTTTAACAGGATGCGATCACTCTGTCTCCCAGGTCAGCCTTTGTTGCTCACTCAGTCATTCATTCAACAAAACCTTTATTGAGTGTTAATTAAGAACCAGGAGTTAGGCTGGGGATTTAGCTCAGTGGTAAGAGTGCTTACCTTGCAAGCACAAGGCCCTGAGTTCGATCCCCAGTGCCAAAAGAAAAAAAAAAGAACCAGGAATTATGTTAGGCACACCAGAGAATAGAAAGTCAGTCAGTCACAGAGTATTCTCCACTTGGTTTGATTCCCATAGTTAACCTTGAACCAATCAGAACACAAAACTCCTGCCATGTCTGTACCTTCTGAAGCTCTTGTTTCCACTCTTGCAGCTGAATCACTGCCTCCATCTTCCTTTGGTGCCATGGAGAATCCAGGTGCCCAGGCTTCCAGGCCCAGGGTGGCACAGCATTTAGTAAGCACATGCCGTGTAGAAGGAACTGAGCTGGGGTGTCAGCATAACTCGTGGTCCTTAGGTTCAAAGAGTGTATAATCAAGGACCTGCTACAGTCCTTGTACTAGTCAGTTAGGGCTACCACAATAAGATACTGCACCATGAGCAGCAACTTGAACTAACAAGAAATTTATTTTTTCATTATTCTGGATGCTGGAAGCCCGAGATGAAGGTGCCAGCAAAGTTGATTTGTTCTGAGATCTCTCTCCTGGCTTGCAGACTGCTACCTTCTCCCTGCATCTTTCCACAGTCCTTCCTCTATACATCCACATAACCAGGTCCAAGTTTCCTCCTCCTATAAGGACACCAGTCATATTGAATTAGGGCCCATCCTAATGCCTCTTTTTTTTTTTTTCCTCCAGATACGGCACTGTTCTGAGGCTCTAAAAGTTAGATTTTGGAGGGACACAAATCGGTCCATAACACGCACGCCATTGTGGAGACTTGGCAAGCCCAAATCTCCAAGGCAGACCAGCAGACTGGAGACACAGGAAGAGCTGTAGTTTGAGTCCAGAGGTGGTCTGTTGGCAGGATTATCTCTTCTGGGAAATTCAGTCTTTTTAAAATTAAGGTCTTCAACCAGTTGTCTGAAGCCCACTTGTATTATGGAGGGTCATCCTTTCTACTCAAAGTCTACCAATTTAAATATTGAAACTATCTAAAAAAATACTTTTACAGAAACATCTCAACTTGACCAAAGAGTGGGTCCATCATCTAGCCAAGGTGACACGTAAAGGTGACACATTACAGTCCTGATGGCCCCTCAGCATACCTTCTATGCTGCAGACACTCGTCCAGAATAGAAGAATCCTACCACCTGGCACTTGGGGAACTGAACTCTGGCTCAGATTCTCTAGTAGCCAAGTCTATAGTAATGATCCTGCCTTATGTCAGTTCCTGTGACCTCAAACCTGAATTACAAGGTCATTCAAGCCTTTCATAAAATATCCTTCCATTAGTATTTGACTTTCTTGGTTTCTCATTTTTTTCCTACCACAGTATTCAGTGCAAGCTTCTACTTCTACTTGACATGTTCTTCTTTCCCCTCACTGATCTGTATATCAACTCTGTCTCAGATCCCTGTTCGAAACAGCCTTATTGTCCCACCATTTTTCACCCCATTACCTCTGGTTTCTGTCTTTGTTCCTGCATTACCTTATATCTTTCTTCCTTTGAATGTTTTATAGCCTTTTATTACAGCATGTGTGTAGGTGTGTATGTGTGCATGAGAGAGAAAGAGAGAGAGATTTGTCACAAAGACCACACATTACAGTGGTCTTTACAGTGGTTGCCCTGTTTTCTCTTTCTAGTTTATCCCCCATTTCTGCCCATGTCCGTAGAGTTTTGCATGTGATGATTTTGCAATAGCAATTGCAAAGCAACTCGTTTGTGCTTGCTCTTGACAGTGGACATGTGTCTGGTGTGTTTCTGCAAGTCTGAGTGACAAAATCTACCCAAAGTCAGATACCCAGTCCCTGGGCCTCTGTGTACCCCACCTCCAGGATAGTCTTCAGGAGGCTGGTGGGCACAAGGACACAGTGGGCTGCGAGACAGTCACCAGGCCCAGTGCTGCCAGCAGAAGACACAAAAGTCCAAAGCTGTTTACAAGGAACTTTTTCTGGAACTAAAATTGCCTTTTAAAAAATCTGCCCCCCTCATCCCCCCTAAGAAATAGAATTTAAATTCAAACAGCCTTTACCTGCATCCTCCCTCTCTCATTACCTCCCAGTTAGTGCTCAATGCCAATTGTCCATGAAATTCCACTGCTGCTGTTAATGAAATGAGGAACATAAGAAGTTTGTGAACAGGAAGTGTCCATGCAAAGCTCCACCTGTTTCCTTCTTCACTTCCTACTTTCTACCACCAGCCTCCTCTGCCACACCAAGTTCAGCTAGCTTCTCTATCGATCCTGGCAATCTCACTTCCTCCCCAGGCAATTGAGAGGGAAAGGAGAAAAGGCCTGCACAAACACTTTGCTGTGGGATCGCCCTCATTCCCGACTGCATATTGGAGGAAGTACCAGACTCACATTCAGGAGACCTGACTCTGGCCCCAGTTCCATCACTATTTACGCAGGAGAACTTCTCACACTTCTACCTACTTTATTTGAAACTGAGACTGTTAAAACTTATTCTATACTTACCACAGATTTTATAAGATCAAAATGAAATAATGTATTTAACAGCACTTTGAAAAGCAAGTAATACATCACAAAATAAACATAAGACCTGTCTGCTATCAACATATGAATTCCAGTCTTGAGTCTTTGGTGTGGGGACTGACCCCCAGCTACCTCTACCAAAATCCAGTTATGGGCTGTGGCTCTCCCTAGTAGTGTTATATATGTATGTATATATTACAGGTCTGGCCGCTAAATGGACACCTGCTGTTTTGTCCCAAGTGACCCTGATCTCCACCGGCAGCCAGGAACTCACTCTGAGCCTCCGGGTCAGTCTCCAGCCCAAAGCAATGACATTATTAACACGCGATACTGCAGACCTCCTCCGGAATAGTGCTTTCCACCATGGAAGGAGCACAGTTGCCAGCAGCCCTTATTTACAGAGCAGCTTTAGCTCAGCCCCTCCAAATGTTTACACATTTCATGGTGCCCGTTTTGTAGAGGAAGGAAACTGAGGAACAGAGCAAAAATGGGATTCTCCCAGCTGTGAATACTCCTACCATCTGCTGTTTTCCAGAATGTAGGAGGTAGTTATGAGGTAGTTTCAGCTTGCACTGAGAACTCACAGCCCTGGTTCTGGGGGTTCCACTGGTATCTAGAATATAGAGATCATTATCCAGGTAACTTTTAGCTCATCACAATATCTCAAGATAACTTTGGAGTGCTGCCATGACCACCTCCCAAAGTCTCTCCAGCCTTTCATACGTATTGCAAAAAACCAAGTGCTGGGGATCAAGCTCACAGCATCACACACGGTCGGCAAGCACTCCGCCACTGAGCCACAAGCCCAGACCCAGGTGTCTCCCTTTCCCACCCAGATAACCCTGCTACCTTCTACAGTCATCTCCAGAACCTGTGAAGGTAAAGGAAGCCAAGCTTCTCGACTCTGAAATGTCTGTGTCATAGGAAGTGCCTCATGGCCTGCGCTTAAATCTGGGTGGGTCAGAACCAGAAAGCAAGGGAAAGAAGGCCATGAGGGGAGCCGGCAGGAAACCCAGCTCAGGCTCAGGACTCCCTCAAATCCTCTCACTTCTCAGGGATCCAATTATGCATGTAAGGAAAGGTTAGTAGAAGCAGATGGAGTTTAAATTTTATCCTATCCTGTGACTCTAACGCACCTAGAACGCTTCACAGCTGGCTTTCAAGGCAGCGTGCCCCTACCAATCACTGGGTGGTGGGTGGCAATCCCAGGGCAGAGACCCCAGCTCTTTGTGCCCTCAGGCCCCATCTTGTCATCTCCCTGCCAAGCTCAGTGTACATTCTCTGTTCCTCAGCTCAGACTTTATCTCAGCAGCCGGGGCCGCTCAGTCCTGAGTTATTTACCTGGCGAGACAGTGAGAGCTTCACAATTAGCTGAGCACCAGCATGGAGGCTTTTATGAGCTGCCACGCCCCCCACCACACTCTGGTGTCCGTAATTGAAATGACCCACACCAGTGATTAAATTAGGGGGCTGAAGAAGCCCAGCACGCCGCCCCCAGCCCCCTTCCCCGGCTGTCAGGGAGGTGATGTAGTTAAGTTTGTGCTTCATTTGGCAGAGGCCATAAAGCAGGAATTGCAGCGAGGCTTTCTGCAGGGGCTGGAAAGTACTGCTGGGTAATAGGCAGGCTCCATGGCAAGCAACAGACTCCAGGTTTGTGGGAGGAGGCTGGTACTACCCTTTTCTTGCCTTCTCTACCTCTCCTCCAGCCTAACGTTGGGCTCCAGAGACAGGGAGCCCACAGGGGCCCAGCAGGATTACCACCCATCTTGGGGACCAGGCCACATGTGGACAGCCAGCTCACGACCAGTCCCTGCTCCTGGTCACCTGCTTGTCTTCCTTGGAAAGCTCCAGGCTGAGAGTGAGGGAATGCAGGTGCTCTTGGCAATTATTTTTTCCCGTTTCCCCACCCGATCTTGGCTTCCCAGCTCCCTATACAGTTCAAGCCTTCTTCTTTCCCGCAGGCCTGTTCTCCTGTGGTCTCCTCCCCAACTCAGCCCTTCGAGCACCAAGACTGAATTTGGCCTCACTCTGCAATAGCTGAAGTTTGTCTAAGTTTCCTCCTGCTCCTTCCTCTTCCTCACCCACTTCTACACAGCCACTTGTGTCCCCACACTGCCCAGAGGACCCCTCACTGCTGTGCTCTTTTCTCCCCCAAACCCATCTGACACCTTCCTTCTGTGCCATTTCCTACACACTTACTGGTAACGCCAATTGGTAAAACAAGTTCATACCAAACTTTCAGTCTGGTACAGAGAGGGTCTGCAGTGTGCCAGGTACACTCAAAGCCCCAGAATGAGCACGGTTCCTCATCTACAGCACTGGTTTGACTCAGCAATGAGCTATTAGAATGCTTACTTTCCTATGGAAATAAACTCCGATATATTTTGGTTAAGAAGTAAAAATTTAGGATAAACTTTAAAGATAAAACTTTAGACTTCGTGGAATGAGAAGGGGTAACTTTGGCTTTGTCCCTGCTTTGAAATAGCTCACTAATAGAAAATTTGAGGTGTCGTCAGAAGTGGGGACAGTCAGAGTTAATGATCATGGGGAAGTTTGCTGTGTGCCAAGCACCATGCTGAATGCTTTCAGTGGGATTATTCTAGGACGACTAGAATGTCAGTCCCAAGAGAACAGGGAGGGGATTCTTGTTCACTACTAGATAGATAGTGAGATAGATAGATAGATGACACTAGGGTTATGGCTAATACTAGGGTAGTACTAGGGTTATTATTCTAGGAAGAGCTCTTTTACTGAGGTGTCCAGAGAACTGAAGGAGATGAGACTGATTAATTGCCAAAGCACAGTACCTTGCGTCAGAAGCACTGAAAATGACAACACTTCTTCCTCACCCCTGTACCTCAGGGCTGTTACAAGAGCCCGGGGAGACCACATATGTGGAAAAGCTTTGTCGGCCTGAAAGTTTGCTACTGAAAAGTGGCGCCTGGTTTCACAGAGTCTACACTGCCCAGGAACTTGTTAGAAATGCAGACGCTCAGTCCCTCTCAGGCCTGCTGATTCCGAACCTGAACTCTAACCGCACTCCCAGGGGATTCATTTGTACATTGAATTTACACATTCACTTGGACATGGAGGGGGCATCTAAGGAACAATGAAAGTAGACTCTGGGAGGCCCAGGGGCTGGGCGTTCAGGGGTGGCACAGCATCACACGGAACTAGCTCCTCGCAGGCAGCTGGGCCCTCAGGCACCTGCCAATCACTGCATTCCACTCAGTAATCTCCCTCCTCACAATCAGCGCAGTCAAGCACCCAGTGCAGCTGGTTGGCAGAATTATAGGTTATGGGCAGATGGCGGAGACAGCTCTGTGTGCTGTCCAAGGAGAGCGCGAACGAGGGTAAAGAAGGCCCCTGCCACCAGCCCCTTCTCATGACAGCCCACACCCTCTTTCCCAGAATGAGGCTGCCAGCACAGGTACCCACTTCTCCAGAGCCCACTCCCTGCCCTGGGCAAACCCCTGGGCCCTCCTGCTTGCTGTCCGTGGCCATGTGATCTCGAGGGATCTTTTACCCTGGGTTTCAGTTGTGATTCCCTCTCCTTTCTCTGACTGTCAAGCCCCTGAAAAACTGAGTGACCCCCTTGTTCCCTGGGCTGCTCCCTTCTCCTGAAACCACAGCACATCAGAGCGGCAGGTGGAGATAGGCCTGAAACTGGAGAGACGCGTGGCATCATCCTTCTGGAATCTCTGGTATCCGAGACAAAGGCTGGCACAGGGAGTCCTGGCTGAAGGAACAGTGTTCCTGAAAGGTGGGCCGGTCAGGCACCTGGCCGCCCCCTAAGGACTGGCTGCTGGGGAGTGAGAGGTAGGAGAATCTGTGCTGTGGTCCCTGCTCCTGCTCCTGCCTCCCAGAGGGGCCATACCAGCATGAGGCACCAAGACTCGGAGCCGGCACTGTCTTCCTACCCAGGTCCCCAGGCTTCAGAGTGGCCTGCTCTCCCGACACTGTGTCTCAGCCCTGGTCCCTGGGAGGGATGAAAGCTCTCTCCATCTCCCAGACCTCCCTTGCTGGTGATGTTTCAAACACCCATTAGGTTTTATGGGCACCTCTTCCGGGTCTGCAAGAAATGGCTCTGAGGCTGCACTCCAGGCCCAAGACCTCTCTAGAGCCTGCTGATCCTTCTCACACTCCTTGCCCCTTGCCCTTCAGCCACTCTCCCTTCTACCCTGTGCTTGTGGTGAGAGCACAGAGCAGAGCCCAGGCTTGCAGGTGAGGCTGGGAGAAGATAACATACATATCATAATAATAAAGATGATGGCTGTGCAGGTGGCACACACCTGTCATCCTCAGCACTCAGGAGGCTGAGGCAGAAGAACTGTGAGTTCTTGGCCAGCCTGGACTGCACAGCAAGACCCTGTCTCAAAACAAACAAACAAAAAACACAAAAGAATAATAATGGTGTTGATTACTGACAGCGATGCCCTGTAGGACTCTCACAGCACGTCATGCATCTCATGCAGACATGCTGTATTGTGTCTGGCTGAGTCCTCTACGGGAGAGAAACTAACAAGCACAGAGCCTGAGGCCCAGACAGGTGAAGGGACTTGCCTACCATCACACCTGGGTAGAGTCTGATCTCAGCATTCTTTGCTTTAACAACTTAATAGAGCTAGGGATTTAGCTCAGCAGTTAGAGTGCTTGCTTTGCAAGCATAAGGCCCCGAGTTCAATCCCCAGCTTCCGAAAAAAAAAAAACCCGAAAACAACAACGACAACAACTTAATAGAGTATCTTCATCTGACGAGAGTGGACAATGCCTTTCTCGTCGCAGAGAGCTGTGGAGCCATTACGGGCTGGCTGTTCTTGTGAGTGGCAGTAGAAGCTGCTAAGGTAAGAAACTGTCATTCCCCCGCTGGCAAAGAGGACACCGCCCCAGTGTGGAGATGAGTAGCAGCCTAGGCTAGAGTTCTGAGCGCCCCAGGGCTCCTCTGCCTGGGCTGAACCACAGCCACGCAGGAAGAGCAGGCTGGGCACCGGGGTCAGGAGTGGGGCACATGCTGCAGGTCAGCCCAGGATGTGCAAGGTCCTGAAGTCAGGAGCAAGCTGGGGAGGCCGGCATTCCACAGACCAGGACAGACGGTGCAGATCTGGGAAAGCGAAGTTGCTGGCCTGCGGTGGAGAGGAGAGGTGGGGGCTTTGGAAGGTATCACGTGACCAGCACTAGGCCAATTCTCCTTTAAGGAAAATGAAGAAAACAATGCTGAGAATCATCCAAGCTTAAATCCAAATCTTGGTTCCCCCATTCAAGACTCTGGGTAAGTTAACTTCCTCAAGCCTCAATGTGCTCATTTGTACAATAGGGAGGTTAAGGGGAAAGAATAAAAACGAGGTAGCATTAGATCAGGGTACTTAAAACGGAGTGTGGAACTGTTGTTAGTCAGGTCTCAGACAGTCTACATCCACGGCAGCACCTTTTTTTCTTCCCCCTTCTGTGTTGGGGATTGAACTCAGGGCCTTCGCACTGAGCTACATCCCCAGCCCCATTTTTTAAATTTAATCTTATTTTTTATTTTGAGAGAGGTTCTCACTAGTCACTAAGTTCTCTGGGCTGGGTTCCAATTTGGGATCCTCCTGCCTCAGCCTCCCAGACTACTGGGATTACAGATGTGCATTACCACATCTGGCGTAAACCTTTGAAATGGACTACAGACACTCTCCTGCTCATCCCATGAGAGTGACCCTTGAAACGTTCTTAACCTCTGCCGACCTTCTGTACAATAGGCCCATTCCCCCAAACTACCCAGAGACCGTGACCAGGACCAATCCCTTTCCTGAAAAACAGCTTAACTTTTGCCAACATCAATCATAATTCCTGACTAACAAGTGACACGACTTGTTGACACAACTCCCTCGTGGTTTAAAACTAAATACAGCAGCCGTATTGTAAAGCCTCAGAATATATTTCCAAAGTGCTTGAATCTGTGTTTTCCTAGACTGTGATCCTATTTAGCCCCCTAAAGTAATTTTCTTTGTTCTCAGCTAGGCTGATTTTAATCTAGGTTGACATGGATAATGACATCCAATATCTAGAATGAAGACTCTGCAAGTATGTAATGTAAAACATTAACAGTTGCTCAAACATTCAATCTCCTTCCCCTTCTTGATCTCTTCTTATCATTTCTTTTTTTTCAGATCATTTCCTTTATTATATTTGTAGTATATAATATTTACATTCCTTTGGGGAGTTAGTACATCTACATAATACATCTTAATTCCTTTTTTCTTCTCCTTTCTCTTCCCTCCTTCCCCCCTCTATTCCCCTCAATCCCCCTTTCTTTGAGGGGGGACTCTGGGTGATTTATTTAATTTCCTTTATAATAATTATAGTAATAATAACAATAGCAACTACAACTCCCCTTTACTGGGTATTTATCATGTGACAGCGCGGCACCGTGAGTTTTGCCTATCTGGTCTCACTACACCCAACACTCTATGGTAGGTGCCATATCTCCATCCTCCCAAGCTCAAAGAGGCTGGCTGGCTCATCCACCGCCATGGAGCTGTGGCAAAGGGCAGAGCTGCCTGTGAATGAGGTTGGTCAGGAGAGTGAAGTTACATTTTGTAACAGTGACCCTAAATCTCAGAGGCTTACAACAGCAGGCTGGATGCCCACCACAGGTCACCCAGCTCTGCTCTGTCCTCTCTCTGAGATCCAGGCCACTTCTTGAGCAGGGTCCATCTGGCACATCATCAGTGACTGTGGCAGAGAACAAGAACCTGAAGAGGTCTTTCAGGGCCGGGAAGACTTCTGCTCCCAGTTCATTGACCCTTTGTCCTTGCCATGTAACCCACACAACCACCATGAAGCCAGGAAGCAGGAGTATTTGGAGCATAACACTCTTGACTACCACATACAATTTCTAACCACCCTGGTTGATGGATTCTCTCTGTAAACCAAGCCTTGGCTTCCTCATCTGGTAGGTGGGAATGACAATACAACCTTGCAGAATTGCTGTGGTGAAAACAATGATATAACATACAAAACGCCCAAGCCTAGGAACACTGAATTGTGCTGACCCGTGTTAATGTGTGAAGTTTAGGAATACTCTCAGCTGGCAGCTTAAACTTTGTTCAGTGGGATGACAGATCAAGATTTAGAATTCACAAGATTACCCGTGAAACAAGAGAACATGCTTTGGAAAATGGTGCTGCTCTCAGTGGGCCTGAAACCACCTTCAGGGAAGCCAGAGGGGAAGGAAATTTTCCAGGACAACAATCAGAGGCAACAACAAATGTGCAAATGTGATTATGTCAGCAAGTATGCAAAGTGCTGTGCACTTTTGGAGGCCTCTTCGTTTAGGAATAGTTAAATACTTGGAGCAGGATGATGGAGAGGGTCCTCCTGGGGTCCTACTTCAGGCCAGCAAGACACTTCAGTGTCCATTTACAGGGGTAGGTAACTCCAGACGTGGAGGGGGAAGGAGAGAATGGCTCAACCGCAGCACTCCAGAGGCAGAACCTGAGGTGAAAAGGGCTGAAAATGACTTGGGCTATAGAAGGGTCCTCCTGCCTCAACCTCGGTTTCTCAGTAGGAGATTCATTTCAAAAATATTTATTAAGCTCTACTATGTTTCAGTCACTGTTCTACAGCCTTGGGATATATCTGTGAGCAAACACACCGAGATGTCTGCCCTCGGGGAGCTAACACTCCATGAGTGGAGATAGACAATAAAAAACTGTCCTAAGTCAGAAGAAGGCAATCGTGTGGAATGTTAGGAAGTGATGGGGCTATGGGAAAAAAAGTAGGGCAGGGAAGGGAGATCAAGTGTGCCCTGGTGGGGCAGGGAGGGTAGGGGTATGAAATAGAGTAGTCAAGGCAAACCTCACAGAGTAGTGAGATTTGGGCAGACTTGGAAGAGAAGAGGGTATTTGCCAAGGGAACATCTAGACGGAGGGAGTCCCTGCAGCGCGAGCAAAGGCTCCAAGGTACAGCATGTTTGAAATATCTGAGGAACAGAAAGAAGGCCATTGAGATTGGATGGACAGAGCAATGGGGACAGCACGGCAAGTTGAGGACACAGGGGTAACAGAGACCAGATGGACTTTGAGGTCCTCTATGTAATTAACCAGGGTAAACCAAAAAGGAAAAGAGGATAGAAAACAGGACTCTATGCCCTCTGGCATGGGACTGTGGAAATTCCTGGAGCTGGAAGCTATTCCTGTATTAGGAGCTGTGTGACTTTGTTCAAGTCACTTGTCCTCTCTGAGATTCACTTTCTCCACTTAGTGGTGAAGAAGCTTGCTCCAGAATCTGTCGGGTCCGTCACATGGTGTGGCACTGTGGATACTGAGGGAGTCTCTGCCCTCTTTGTCCAGGGTGCTTCCAGCTCCAGTACTTGGTGCTGAAAGAGCTGAGAAGTTGGGGTCCAGGGAGACAAGCCAAATGGGATATGGATTTGGGAGGGTGCGGTGCTGGGGATCAAACTCAGGGCCTTGTGCTTGCTAGGCAAGCACTCTACCACTGAGCTAAATCCCCAGCCCCTGGATATGGATTTTAAGGAGAAAAAAAAAAAAAAAAAGAACTTATCTCAAAGAACAAGATTGGATGGGTGGAAGTTTTAGAGAAACAGCTTTGGAGATCAGTATAAGGAAGAGTTCTCCAAAAAATGAAATGAATGCGGATTTTATAAATGTTCAGTAAAAGTATTTGTTTAAAAAAATGAAACAAGAGGCCTCCTTGTTGCTGGCGGTTTGCAAACAAAGTCTGACAGATCCTTGATTGGGATGGTTTTTGAGGCCTGAGAGTCTTCTCTAAAATCTCTGTCTCTGGAGGCCTTTGATACTGTCTTAGTCATCTTCTCATCACTGAGACACAATACATATCACCCACAATTTAAAGGAGAAGAGGTTTATTTTGGTTCACATTTCAATCCATCGTCAGCTGCCTCCGAAGCAGGACAATGAGGCGGAGGGGCATGGTGGAGGGGAGCAGCTCAAGGCATGGTAGACAGGAAGCAGAGAGAGAGAGAAGGGAGCAGAGGGGAGAGAGAGGAACTTTTCCAGGCCATGCCAGCAGTGACCCACCTCTTCTGACTGCATCCCACCTCTTAGCAAGTCAGCTATAAGCCCCCATGATGCAATCACGCCACATATGAGGCTTTGGGGGACATCCAACTCTAAACCATAACAGATACAAGGGCAGGTTGATGTCTGTGGGGATGTATTGAGGGCCTGGCTCTAGACCAAGGGACGGATTTCTCTCTTACAAATGCAAAGGTGAACGAGACAGTGGCCCTGAGGGCAGGAGGGCTATGTGACCTCCTCTCTGTGTCTTGCCTCTCCACTGGGTGGTATCCTCCTTGACTGGATCTCCCGCCCCAGCCTGTATCCTGCACACACATCTCAACCCCAGAGGCAGCAACCACTACAGTTTGTTGGCATTCCCTTCTCTTTCTGTGTTATCCCAGTGGAAAAGTCAGAAGACTGAACCAGATCTTTGGGAGAGCGTTCCTGGCTTGATTTAGGAGTATAAACCAAGCTTGGTCACCTATTAGCTGAGTTACATTGGGCAAGTCACTAAGTATCTCAGAGTTGTAGTTCATCTCTAAAATGAGGACCATGTCACCAACCTCAGGGTGTTATCAGTTAGGACAGAACTGATAACCCAAAGCATGTAGTTGGCCAGGCAGTACTATATAAAGGCTGGTATTCTCTGCCTGCTTTCTTCTCTCTGGAAGAGTCCATGAATGACTACTACATTTCCGCTGCCTCTGAAACTGTAGAGAAGATGGATTGCTTATGAGGCTCATTTCTACAGGACAAAAGGAAATGATTCAAATTGTACCAAGTGCAATTAAAGTTACATATTAGAAGAAACTTTGTTTTGGAATCCCAAAAGGGGTTTTGAGGTCTCTGTTTTTAAAAATGTCTCAGAAAATACTAATTACAGTACATTAAGCCTCAATTCTTCCCAGAAACAGGAGATTGGATGAGATGGTCTCTCCAATCCCTTCCTCTCTAGAAATCAGAATTCAAGTAGAAGAGGAATTTAAGCCAAATCATTTTCTGCCCCCAGGTCCTGTCCTAGGGTAGCCATATGGATGAACAACCACTCCCTGGGAATAGGATTACCTTTATGGACACTTCCTCCCTGGAGTTTATTAATTCTCTTGAGTTAGAGGTGAGAAATTGAAGACAAACAACCTTCTGCCCCCTTTCCAGCTCTGGGGTGACCATATGGGTTAGTGACCCACTGCCCATTAAAGCCTGGCCTTTCCTTCCAGCTTGCTGATTTTACAAACACTTTCCAGAATGACCATGTACCTTGGAGAGCACCCTAATGTTGGCTGTGCTGTTTGAGACACAGAAAGAAGCTGGAGGAAATGAAAGACCTAGAATTTGACAGAGAATTGAGGAAATAAGCAGGGAAAATTCATCTTACAAGAAGGGGACGTATCCAAAGGGTGGTACCTGTAAGAACTAGAGCAAGACCCCCATCCTTCCGTGCCAGAAAGTAGGGGAAAAGAGCGAAGGAAGCATAATTCTTTGCCTGCTCTGCTGTTTCATACACCCATAATTCCACGAACCCCTTATGGTTTGTATGAAGAATTATCACTTCCCTTATGATAAAAAGAAGCCCCCAAAGCTCCAAAGTTTAGCATCAGTAAAATCTCCAGACAAGTGGGGCAGGGACCAAGCAACCAGCATTCCCTGAGTTTCACTTTCCTCTGGATCCTCTTTCTATCTCTCTCTCTCTCTCTCTCTCTCTCTCTATATATATATATATATATACATATATATATATATATATTTTATATATATATATATATATACATACACACACATATATATATATATATATATACACACACACACATATATATATATGTATATATACACACATACACATATATAGCCATTGCCACCACCAGCACACTGGCCCAGTCAGGCACAAACTCCAGTGTCACGTCCATACCATGGGAAGGGGCTGCAGAGAACACCAGACCAAATTTACCCTGGAGCCCCATATCTGACATTCGCCAAAATAGAATTTGTCAGGACCAGGACGGCAAAACATGATGGACTTGTGAATCTACTTTCTACTGGGGAAAATACTAAATTTCATGTCTATTAATTTATCATGTACTCTTAGGATATTCTTCATCAAAAGTGTTTTTATTTAGCAGGCTCATGTCAAGTCTGCCCATAAAGCCTCCCTCTCAACTGGAGCAGTCAAGACAGGAGTGGGTACCTTATCCATTCTCAGGGCAAGGGAGGGAGAGATGTAGAAGCCAGAGTCTGGTCAGCCTGGATCTAAGTTCCAGAGAAGGCTCTGGCGCTCTGTGTAGTCAGGCCGTTAAGAACCCAGGCTTTTGCATCTGTGAAATCCACACCATACCCTCTTCTTATGAGCTACTTAACTCTGCCCAGGTTGCTATTATCTCTTTGCTTCAATTTTTGTCATCTGCACTATGGAAATAATGATGCCATCCTCATGGGAAACAAAAAGTAAATAAGATCAAGAGCCAAGCACTGTACCTGGTACATAGTATATGATCAACAAATGGTGTACTGTTGGTGAGGTGCTGCAGAACCAGCCATTCCAAGAGCACTGAGTTTGGTGGCACAAAGACTCAGTCACATTTGATGGAACATCAAGGAAGAAATTCTGTGTGTTGAGAACACTACTGTGCCTCTATCCTTCCCACAAATCTATTGCTACCTTTTCAGGCAGGGGGGACTTGGAAGATTAGCAGGCATTGCCCACCCTGGCTTCCATCCTCTCTCTGAGTGGACACCCCCAAATCCTTCCACATCCAAGCTAGATAAGTCAGGTCCCTGAAACTGGGTGGAGGAGAAGGTGCACTTGTCTTTCCACCCTCATCGGAGCCCAGGATGGACAGAGGTGGGCAGTATGGTGATGCCGTGTGCGGCCTGTGCACCGGGGAGCCCTCTCCTCGAGGTGAGGGGGAGCAGGCAGATATATCCCCTGCTGGGCACTGCGACGACAGCCTAGAAGCCTCTTTAGCCCTTCTTTGGCAGGTGGGTCCCTAATGTAGCCAGATGTTACTACGGGTCACAGAGTTTTTGTAAGTTTACAAGGTTTTAAAAGGTCAGGCACTTTGGTGGTAAAAGTTTTACAGACCAGTAAAAATTTACTGCAGAAGATGGGAAACACAGCTGTAATGGAAAAGGCTGGAGCCAGGACTCTGGAGGATCACAACTCCATCCTAACTGGCTGTGGGAGGTCAGGCAAGTCAGGGAGGCTCTGCTGGCTGGCTCTGTGTTTTAAACTGGGAAATGGGAGCAAGAACAGGAGCAGGCCTGTAGGTGACAGCACCTACGATCGCTGGGAACAGTCATCCCCCCAGGCGCCCATCGGTAGCACTGGATACAAAGAGAAGGCCTGCGGGTGAGCCGTCTGGGAGCTTTTCATTACCCAGGCTGGCTCGCTGCCATCTGCGTGTCTGCCTCCACTCCCTGGGAGGAGCCGGCCGTCTGCAGGCAGAGATCCAGAATCAAATTAGCCAGGTCTCTGCTGTTCCCTCATCCCCACCGGCCAAGGCGAGTTCATCAAGGCCACGCACTAATTCTTATCTTGTTTAAAAGGGGCAAAAGTGACTCCACGGTTTCATCTGAGGCAATTTACACCCCGCCACTGGCCACGGCTCCAGCTCCCTCCTGTCTGTTGTGCCATCAAATCCATTAATAGGAAATTTCTTCAAGAGACAACTTGATTGTCTCTCGTCGGAGAGGCACACAGGCGATACATCTCCATCCGAGGCTGTGGTCCGCCCGGCTTCCTCTAATCCTGTTACCTAAGGAGCTAATTCTCTAATGCACACACTGCATAGAAAACATCCTTTTTCCTCTTAACCCAATTGGACCGCCCCAGAGGAGGTCAGGAGCTAATGCAGGAACAATGGCGCGGGCCCACAGGACAGTCTCCAGGCTTCTCACTGCCTCTTGGTGGGTCTCAGCACCTGCACGTGGTGGGCTCCCCACTCCACAGTGTAGAGGACCCACTCTCCAGGCCGGCATGTGGGGAGGGCCAAGTCACACTCCCTCCCCCGGGCTCATAGTTCAGCCACCTCTTGCAGCTTTGCTTCACCCTTCCCCTTCCTCTTTCTCGTTCCATTTCTTTTTCTTTCCTCGTTCCTCCCTACCATGTCCTCCTGTCCTTCTTTTCCGCTTCAGTCTTTGCCTAGCCTTCCTTCTTGGCTTATCTTCCTTTTCTTCTTGCTCTTTTTTTTTTTTTAACTCCCCCCCTTCTTTCTTCTCCAGATCCCCCCAACCTCTTTTATGTTATTTTGCCTTCTCTTTCTTCTTTCCCTTTTCCCTCCTGCTGTGGTGTGACTAAACACACCCCCACCCGCCCTGCTTTCAGAACAAGGGCGGTTCCTAATGGTTCTTCCCAGATCCTGGCTCCTGATGGCTCGGCTCTGTGGAAGGAGTGGCCCTCGGGGCCGCACTGGCCTCCGCTCAGAGAAAAAGGTAGGGGAGGGCTTTGTGGATATGCAGCACAGCTCCAAAAGTGCGAAGCAGAGCATGTGGGAGTCATGGTTAAAGTGTAGCAAGCAGTTAAGTATCTGCTCTTTGATGATGAAATGGCTATTGTGGTAATCCCAAATGCGTGTGTTACAGCTAAAGGCCAAACCGTAATACACGACCACGTAAAGGGACCTCAACAACAAATGGTCCTAACACTCTTTGGAGGTTTCCTGATACGTTCGAACAAGAGAAGTTTCTGTAGCAATCAGCAACAGATTTCTAAGTGGCGTGGCCATAAGTTGACATGATCAGGAGTCCGAGTCTTTTTTAGGCTCAAGAATGCAGTCAGGAATGCACAGTGCTCTCGCAAAACTTGGGCCCGTCCGGGACCTCAGCTGGGAGGCCCTGCAGGCAGCCTGCTCTTTTTGACTTGCCTGTCAAACACAGACTCTGAGCACCTTCATTCTGGGTGTGTCTGCCTCTACACACTCCCTACAAGTTTGGGGTCCCCTATTTAACCTTACAAGTCCTATTCTCCCACAGGTCCTGACCTCCATTACCCCAAAGGAAATTCTTAGGAGATGAGTTGCCTTGTTTTTCTGAGTTCTGCAGTGATGAAACACGTGACTCACAAGAAGGATTGGCCCAGGGTCATCGGCTTGACCAAACTTTCCAGAGGCAGATCCTGGCCAGTGGCCATATGCAGGGACCCCACGAAGGTTTCATGCTGCACAAGAGTGAGAAAAGGACTCAGCCCTGACTGAATTAGTTGTTTGTTTTTTAAACTTAACAACAATACAGACTCCATACAGTATTCCCAGTTTATTCCATACTTACATTCAACCAGGAAAGGAATGAAATGTTTTGTTGTTGAAGCTTGCCATGACTAATACGGCTGTATCTTGCCTACAATACAGTCGAGGTAGAAAAGTCCACACATACCCACATGGAGAATTGGGATGGGGCTCCTTCAAACAGAAACCCACAGCAATGCTTTCCTCAGACAGTCTGTTGGGCATACAGTTGAGTATCTGAGGAATAGCTACTTGCCAATTGAACTTACAAAGAGAAACGAAACAATGCTTTTTTTTTTTTTTTTTTTTTTTTTTTTTTTTTTTTTTTTTTTTTTTGGTGCTGAGGATTGATCTCAGGGCCTCGTGCTTGCAAGGCAAGCACTCAACCACCGAGCTAAATCCTCAGCCCAAAAGAAACAATTCTTGCAAGAAAGTCACATTTGCCAGTCATGGTGTGGCTCATGCCTATAATCCCAGAATGTATCTGAGCATGCTCAGTTTAAGGTCATAGCTCACATGTTCACAAAGGAAAGATTAGCTGGGCATGGTGGCACACACCTGTGATCCCAGCACTCAAGAGGCTGAGGCAGGAGGATGGCTGTGTGTTCAAGATCTGTCTCAAAAAAGAAGAAAAAGGAGAAGGAGGAAGAGGAGGACACATTTAAAAGGAAGGTGTCAAAAAATGTTGGTGACAAGAAAAATAAAGTGAATGAAACAAGAAAAAAATGTTGGTGATATGATAGTAACCAAGAAAAAAAGGGAGAAAGGATATGAAAGTATATATATTACATATTTACTTAATTGTACACATAATGGGAAGGAAATTATAGAAGAATATGCACTGAAATATTAACCATGCCCGTTTCACCCTATCAAATCAATACAGTGGATCTGATGTAAATACAAGAGGGTGGTGTGATTGAGAATAAAGGAAGGCAGGAATCAGTGGAATTACTTCAACTGTAGAACTCTGTTGTTTGGGAAACCACTGCAGGTAATAAGTAGGGAAGGGACAAGATTGGGCTGGCTTTTAAAAAAACTTTACTGTAGACGGGAATACACAAAGGACACAAATCATGTGTGTATAATACAATGAATTTTCACAAAATAAACACGTCAGTGTTACCAGTACTCAAATTCCCTTCTAGTCCATACCCACTCCAAGGATAAGCAATACCCTCAAGTCCACCAGCATAGATTAGTTTGAACTTCTTAAACTTCATATAAATAAAACAAAACATTAAAAAAAGCAATGGTCATGTTGGGGCAGTAAACTACAGATGGTTTTAATTGTTCTTCATGATTTTTTATAATAAGCATGTATTACTATTGTATTTTCACTACACATAGTTACTAGACTTAGTAAAAATGTTTAAAAATAATAAATATGTGAGTATAAAATTTGTATATTCTTTATATATTCTACTATGTAAATATGACTATTTGGATGAGGACAAAGGGCAGACCTCTGTCAGCAGAGAGCCCGATCTCCGACTTGGCTCCGGGGATGGTGTCACCCTGAGGAGCCAAAGAACTGAGGCTTCCTCCCCTGGCAGGGCCATCTCACCAGCCCGGCCCAGGGCCTCTAGACGTACTCACCGAGGGACACGGATGGAGCAGCAGCCTGGTGTCCCTGCCAGCAGTCAGGGTGCAGGCTTGCTCCCCAGCCCCCCGCAGCCCCGACCCTAAGTTGCTTTTTAGGGAAATGTGGCCAAGCCACCTAATGGGACTGAGCCCCCACCACATGCCATGAGTCAGGGCGGGCTCCCCTTCCTGTGTTTCCTTCTCCTTCCTCCCTCCCTGAAACCTGATCCAGCTGAAGGACTGATTGCAGGAAAACTTGGCGGCTCCCCAACTCTGGTGGCCTGAGGAGAGCCGGGCTGCAGCCTCCTCGGAAGGTGCAGGCAGAGGCAGGAGAAGCAGGCTGGCTGGGCGTGAGGCTGGCCGTCGGCGGAGCTCACCCTGAGCCTTGCGCTGAGGCCCTCCCACGCGTGGGAAGCTCACCATGTTGCTGTGGCTCCAGCAGGCACTGCTGACCTTGCTCCTCCCCACGTTCCTGGCGCAGGGAGAAGGTAAGGAGGATGCGGGAGATATGGAACTTGGCTGGCTCTCTGCTGAGCCAGGTGGGGGGGGTCATCCTCCCAGGATTGAGGGAGACGGTGAGTCTGGGCTAAGACAGCAGGGCTTCCTGAGAGGGAAGCAGGGCAGCAGCCTGCATATCAGAATCACACAGGTGCCAAGAGAGGGGCCCCTTTCCTCCTTGGCTGGTCCCTAAACTCGTCAAATGGCAGCTGAGGACCTTTGAGATCATTTGGTCGGCCTTTTCCTCTTGTAATATGCTCCAGAGAAGGGAGTAATTGCCTCGAGACCACACAGCTTCCCAGCAGCACAATGGGGACCAGAACTGAGCTAGACACCTTTCCTCACTTTCACTGGTCTTCCTTGCTGGGGTTCCTGTGCCTTGGTTCCCTACACTGCCCTTCCAGGGCTCACTTCCAGTGATGCCAGGCTGTGTCTCCAGCTCCCTCCCATCCTGACTCCATTCCAAACAGGAGCTTCAGCCACCAAAGGGTCTGGTTCTTTCTGCTGCAGACTATGTTCACTCCCCACAGGAAAGTTTCTCCTCCCACCCGGCTGGCTTGAAACACCGGGGCACGCAAGAAGGAGACCACTCAGGGGCTGGACAGATGTGTAAGGCCACCGGCAGGATGATGTTCTCCTATGAGCTTCTTCGGGAGAAGCCCAGTAGGGAGGGAGAAAATGCAAGTGCTGAGTGGCGGGGGCTTTTTTGGCTGGGATATGCTCTGTCCCCACAGCGGTAGCTCTTTGTTTTGTGGCCCACTTGGATCAGAGCTTCAGTCATGAAGAGACACAAGGGTCTGATTTGGAATCTCAGTTCCTGCACGGACTGCACTGTTCTCACCCTTCTGAGCCTTGGGGTCTATCTCTGCAAAGTGGGCTGTTATGTCAGCCACCCTGGCAGGGTATTTGGAGACCAAAGATTATGTCAACCATTATTATTCCAAAGGAGGCTCAGAAATAGTCTCTTGCCTTCCCTCCTCTTTTGCTGGTCTCCGTCCCTCTGAGGGAGACTGATAGCTTAGCAGGGCAGGTGGACCAGGCACCAGAGAGCAACCTGCAGGGCTGACTTGTACAGTGGGCACACAAGGGGCAGGGAGAGAGGAGGGTACATGGTGCTCTTTGATGGAAACAGGCCTGGCAGCTGAGCTGTGACTGGGCTTTCACATTACTTTTCTCTCTCCGTAGCCTCCGGCCCTGGGAGCAGTCTGATTCCCCTGGCTCCCTCCATCCCTCCCCCAGCCGTTTCCAGTTTGCCCCTGCCACCCTGGGAACAGGTCCTGGCAAACCTGCCCCTGTAGTACGTGTGGCTTCGGCAGGAGGCAGAGGGAATGTCCATTTCTGGAGGATGCCCACCTTTCAGTTGCAGACTGGGGTCAAGAAGGTGCTGCGACCTGACCTTGGCTGAGGAAACCCTGCTGCAGAGCACTGGGCTTACAGACTGTGCCCTGGGGGCTGTGCTTTCTCATGGCCCTCCTTCCTGTCAGTGCCACACACACGTGCATGGCCCACTTCCCTCTAGCTGCCAAAACCCCGTCCCTTACCCCTCAGCCCACCTCCTCTCTGTTTATGTGGCCCTCACCTGTCTTCTGTCACCTGCCCTAACAAGCTGGCTCCCTGCTGTCCTGTAAGTAAAGGTTCAGGGAACCCCCACGTGAACATCCATCGGAATTTCGGCAGGAGCTTCTACAGACTAGTGATGGAATTTCAGTCTGTGAGGGGACCTGGGAATTTTGTGAGGTCAGGACACATTTACTTTAATAATTTACAAACCAGGACAAGAGAACCAGGGAACAACGTGGGGCTCTGATTTTTCACTTTGAGCTGCTTCTCTTCCCAGCCAGCTGGAGGGGGGCAGCCCAGGCCTGCAACTCCACCAGACCTGCTCTACAGAGGCTGCTGGACCACCTCCTGGCTGGCTACAGGAAGGGCGTCCGGCCCGTGCGGGACTGGAGGAAGCCCACCACTATCTCCATTGACGTCATCGTCTATGCCATCCTCAGTGTGGTGAGCACGCGGGCCCGATCTGCCCCGCCCATGCTTGCAGTGGACCTTTAGGTGGGTCGGAGAAGTCACCCTGCAGGCAGCCCAGTGGGTGTCACAAGCCCTAGTTCCTGTGGTACCACAACTGAGGGTGGGTGTAGCAGCATCTGCATGGCTGTGTTTTCAAACCACAGCCAGGAGTCACTGTGTGGCTTCTCTCCACATCCCGACGCTGGTGGTCACCTGCTGCACCAGCTACCCATACACGGCATGACAGTAACCATCCGCTTGTGCCAGCGGGGTGTGGTGAAGACTGTCTTGTTCATCCCTATGCCCTTAATACCTTACACAAACCCCAGTATGCAGCAGGTGTCACTAAACAGCGACAACAGATTACTGTCAACCCACAGATCAATTAACTCATCAATGCTTTCATCAATTACTGTAGTAGTGTGAGGTGCACTGTGCAGCCAAAGAGGACAGACATCGTGCAGAGTGAGCAAGAAAACAGTTGCAGAGATGTGGTGACGCTGTGTTGGAGGAGGGGAGGCAAGACCTGAGCTCTCAGGCTCTATTATGTCAACCTCCCCACCTGAGAAGGGCTGAAACCATTCTGGAAAGAAGAGCAGGGCTGGGGATTTAGCTCAGTGGTTAGAGTGCTTGCCTTGCAAGCACAAGGCCCCGAGTTCGATCCCCAGCACCAAAAAAAAAAAGAAAAAAAAAAAAAGAAGAGCAGCAAACTGGTTACCATGGTGCTTCAGAAGGGGACACTAGGAATTAGATGAGGGGTGGGTGATAAATTTTTTTCCCTTTATGTGGTTTTATACCTCTCGATTTCATATCAAGGTGCCCTCCCTTTATAGATAGATGGATAGACAGATAGATAGGTAGACAGACAGACAGACAGATGATAATCCTTGTTTAATGACCTACCAGTTTAACAACTCTTTGGACTTAGAACCGAGGTGTGCCATTAGGACTTATGACACATTGCTCAGACTTATGACTTGTCTTTTATTTTGTACAGTTCTGTACATCGTGTTTATAGAGCTTCAATGTCTTTGCATTTTTTGTATAACTCTTACATGCAGTACCGTGATGTATAACAGATTGTAAAACTATAGTACTGTACTATGCAGTACAATCAGCAAAAATTACAGTTGTATATAAACAAGATGCACTGTACAGTAAAAAGACATTGAGGCTCTATAAACAAGATGTATAGAACTGTATCAAAAAAAGATCATAAAGTGACATATAACTTAATGTATAGTATGTGTCAGTGGTGGCAAACCTATGGCATGTGTGTTGTTTTTCTTTTAAGACAAAAGATGTTAATGTATGAGATTTTTTTTCCTAAACTAAAACTTCAGTATTCAGTATTATATATAACAATAAATGAAAATGACTGAAGGTATTCATAATTTTTATTATATATATACAGGAAGAAGTCACTGCATTTCCTTCTAGATGTACATTAGTAAAACACCAGCTCTTCCTATCTGGCCAGGCAGCTTCCCTTCAGCCCATTCTACTCATTCCCCCCCTCCCAGGGGAACAGGTCACACTTAGCAGCTCATTTTGGGGGTGATGTATGCAGGGCCACCTTCTTGAGCTTCCCTTCCTTTCCCAGGATGAGAAGAATCAGGTACTGACTACCTACATCTGGTACCGACAGGTGAGTAGAGCAGCCTCCCGCCCAGACCCACTTCTTGGGATGAGGACTCCTCGGAAGGACTTTTCCATCCACAGAACTCAGTAGTCTCACAGCCTTCATGAGGAAAGGCTGAGGGAGCAGCTTGAAGGCACACCGAGCTCAAGATCCAGAGAGGAATAGGAAGCTTAATGACTGGTGGAGGGAGCCCCCCTTCCCTTTCTGAAGTTCTTCATGTCATTCTAGACAAGTGTGTGTCCAACTTCTGTTGAGGGACTACTTGAGCACGTAGGAACTCACAAGGCAGCAACTTCACTTTCAGTCAGTTCTAGTTGCCAGAAAGTTCTTTCTTCTATTAAACCAACCTGGACAACAGCCACATTGAGTGAAACAGGATGATTCCATCCACTGAGCCCTTAGGCCCTTGGCTGTGTCCCCACTTGTCCAGCTTCTGACACAGGCCTCGGCCGGTCTCTGGCTCTGGGGCTGTGGGGGAGGGAACGGCTGCTGCCCATAGGTGGGTCCTATTCTAGCAGCTACTGGGGTTGGGGGAAGAAGTCTGAGCACAAGAGAGAGGACAGTGGCTGAAGAACAGCGGGTGGAAAGATGAGGGCAGCTCACACAGGCCAACCCAAGAGGCTGTGCAGACACAGCTGGTGTAGGTGGGTCTCTGTGAAATCCTCTCCCATAGTCATGGGCACACTCCTCCAGCACCAGCACCTCATGGGACAGGAAGTAGGGTAGAAGAAGAAGCCAGAATGTTGATCCCTTAATATAGGGCACACCCCGCCTCAAGGGAAGGGGCCTTAGTAAGAACAGGCAGCCTGGAGCTCCCTTCCTTGGAACGTCCGGCTTGGGTCCCACCTCTGGGCCTCTACTGGTTGCAGTCAGCAGGGAGGGAGGGTTCATCCACTGTACAGCAGCAGTGGTGCTAAAAGACTGGAATTAAGGACACAAACTAGACTGGCCCCGGCCCACAATGAGCTCACAGACTAATGGAAACAACAGGTACGTGGACAGAGCATTGAAATGCAGCCAAACCGCTGCTCCAGCACTCACGGGAGCACAGAGGCGGCTCAAACCACCCAGCCTGGAGTCTGGGGTCATGGGAGGTGTCTTGAAGGGAACGCGGCTGCCTTGCCTCAGTGTAGAAGGGTTGGGGGGAAGGCGCCTTGATAAAGAAGACAGAGATTGCAGAATAGCAGAAGGAACAGGTTCCCAGAGGTGCAGATTTCCATGGTGTTTAACTCTGCAAGGCTACAGTATAGAATTTACAGAAAGGCATAGCCAAAAAATGAGACTAGAGGGGTAGGTGGAGGACCTTATGGGCGTGTACAGTTTAGCTTTATTTTAAGATCAATGGGGCACGATTGAAGAATTTTAAATGTACCTTTCAGAATGACCCTTCTGGCATAAGAGTGGAGAAGGCATTAATCAAAATATAACAGTAACCATCTCTGCTCTGTGAGGTGTGTGGCATCACCTCGTTTATGTGTATGCAGGCCCAGAACCAAGAAATCTGTCTGAGCTCCTGGAGTTGGTGGGTTCTAACATTAGGGACGGCTGCATGCCTTCCGGGGTGGAGACTGCATCTGTCCAAATTGTCACGCATGAGCAGAGAATGCAAGGACAGAGGGAGGGCAGGGAAGCCACAGTCACTGGTGAGTGATTTGAAGGCCATCAAGACCCAGATTTTTACATTTGCTGACTGGGCGTGCATGTGAAGTCTGCCTGAGTTGCAGGGGACTCCAAACCCAGATGGAGAGGCTGCCTATGACTGTTCTTGCTCCTCTCCTAGTTCTGGACTGATGAGTTTCTCCAGTGGAACCCTGAGGACTTTGACAACATCACCAAGTTGTCCATTCCTACGGACAGCATCTGGGTCCCGGACATTCTCATCAATGAGTTGTGAGTACTGTCATCAGAGCCTGGGTGCTGGGAGGGTGGGTGTCTTGGGCTGGAAAAGCCAGGCCCTGGGTGAAGATTGCTGCAGTTCTGTTTGAGAAGTCCCACCTGCACTTGCAGCCTGTAGATAAAGTGAGCTTGTACTCAATCTCCTTTTTTTTTTCTTTTCTTTCCTTTGATAAAGCTTCTTTTTCTGTGCCTGATGTTGAAACTCTGCACTTATTAGTCCAAGGGCCCACGTCATAGGGAAGGAAGCCAGTGAATGAATTCACACTGAGTTATAATAGCCTAATGGGGACAGCTGCATTTTTAAAGGGAATAGTTATGTTTTTGGAAGGAATAGAACGCTGATGGCAGCCACTGCACCTGGCCACAGAAGAGATTTAGGGCTAAGGAACATGCTCAAAACTCCCAAGCCACATATGCGCCTAACCGGCCACAAATTGCATCTTCAATATGAAATGGATCCCGTCAGCCTTTATTCCCAACAGCCAAACACGGTCCCGTTTGGTCCCAGCCAAAAGACTTTGTCCCCGTTCTCCAAGTTCATGCAGGGTCCTCCAGCTGGACTTCTGAATTCAAAGGCAGGGAATATGTCTGGGGGAATGGACAGAAAGTGGAAGGTGACAAGTGGATCCACCCAGTACCCACGACATTGCTCAACTCCACAGGGTGCCACTGACTTTCCTAAGGGAGGAAGTTGACCTTGGCACTAACCCTCAATGTCCTGCCTAGCTCTGGCTGAAGGGCTTCTGGAAATCCGTTCCTGGCTGGATTTCCAGTTTCAACAGTGAAGTGGCTTGCGTCTTGATTTCTCATCTCCTAGCTTGATCTCACTGAAGACTGACGGTTAGGGCCCCGCTCAGTTACTTCATGCCACGGTGATCACGCAGGAGAGCCCGGGGGTGTGGAATCTGCCAAAAGAGTGGGATGAGGTCTTAATGGACTTTCCTGGGTTTCCCTAATTCTCATCCATGAATGCTCTAGTTCTTCCTCCAGAGATGATTATTTTAGTCTCACTCTCAAGGACTTCGAGGAAAGAGGAGCAAAGAAATGGCAAAGTCAGGACACAAAGTTCTGTTTGCCCCCCCAGGCCTGCCTGTAACAACAGCCCTGGCAGTCAGGGAACTAGTCTCTGCCTGGGCCCAGGAGCAGGGGGTAGCTACAGACCATGGCTTTGGGGGTCCACGGATGTCTTCCCTGCTCTTTGTGGCTGGGACGCTAGAGGAACAAAGGAGACACGCCCTTTACTGCTTGGAAAGTGGCCTTGACCATGGCAGGCCAGGAAGCCTGAGATAAGAACATTGGGTAACCCTCCAGGTTGTCTTGCTGTCTATATACTCTTTGTGAATTCCTTCCCCTCCTGGGCTGCTCAGAGAGCTTCAGACTCCAGCGGCTGGATCTCTCTTGAGCCCCCTAAATGATCCCTCTTTCCTGGCCAGCGTGGATGTGGGGAAGTCTCCGAGTATCCCGTATGTGTACGTTCGGCATCAAGGCGAGGTACAGAACTACAAGCCCCTGCAGGTGGTGACTGCCTGTAGCCTCGACATCTATAACTTTCCCTTCGACGTACAGAACTGCTCACTGACCTTCACTAGCTGGCTGCACACCAGTGAGTATATGGGCTTTGGGGGGCAGGGACAGAGCTGGGGGGTCAGGGGTACCTGAATGAGGACCACTCTCTAGGATGCATTCTTCCTTATTCAAATTTCCACTTTTTCTGTCTTTCTTTCTTTTTGATAGTGCTGGGAATTGAACCTGGGGCCTCACTCATACTAAACACACACTCTCCCACTGAGCTATGCTCCCAGCCCCAACCACTTATTTTCTTAATGTCACTAAGCCTCTGCTTCCTCATTCTCCAAGTGGGATCAATAATGCTGCCCTCGCTGCCTCCCCAAGTTGTTCTAAGGATTTAACAAGACAGTGTGAACTGGCTGCAAGGTGTTCAGTAAGGAACAATTATTTTCCAACATCCCAAACAGGGTCTGACACTAGACGCCTCTCAGACACACAGCCACTTCCCTTCCCCACCTCTCTCCCCAGCCAGGCCACCCTCCTTGCCTGCTCAGGCATCTGCATTAGCCTGCTACCTGTTCTTCTCTATTCATTCTTTTTTTTATTATTATTAGTACATGTTTGCAATCCATATCATTTACCATCATCTTATTCATTCTTGTCCCCTTCTAGCTCTAGCTCCTCACAGCAGTTAGTGCACTCTTACCAGAACACAAATCTGATTGAGTCACTTAAAACCCTCAATGGCTTCCCAGCAGTCCTGGGACACAATCCAAATCCTTGACCTGGCCCTGCCAACAGCGCGCCACCTCAGCCTCCTCTGGTACATGCTCCCTGAGCTCCGCTCCAGACCTGCTGCCTTCTCCTTTAGGCCCAGAGCCTCTGTTATTTCCCTTTCTCACATCCAGGTTCTTCTAAACTATCTGCTTCCCTCCTCCTGCCCCACCCCCATCACACCCAGCCTGGCTAACCCCGCTGTTCACCTCTGGATAGCTCCATAAGTATCAACTCCTAGGGGTGGGGGACTTAGCTCAGCGGTTAGAGTGCCTGCCTTGCAAGCACAAGGCCCTGAGTTCAATCCCCAGCACCAAAAAAAAAAAAAGTATTGGCTCCTAGGGGGCAATCCTCTCGTTGCCAGACTAGGTCATAGCCACTGTAAAACCTTAGAATCCTGTTTTTCTCACCAACTCTAACCATCACTATCTGTTCAGGGCCTATTTCTCTCACAGATATAAACTCAGAGACTGTGGGAATATGATTTCTGGTGTGCCATTAGATACCTAGCACAGCATCTGGCCCGCAAGAAGGTCCTTGGCAAGTCTTATTGAGGGGGTAAGTGCCAGCAGCTCACTAGAGGACAAGAATGTGAGTGCTGCCCCTCTGCAAAAAGTAGCTCCACCTCTGTCCTATCTATGTGTTATATTAAAGTATGATAGTAATAAGTAACTTCCTTGGCCACAAACCAAGCTACAGAGAAGGCCAACGTGTCTTTTGAACTCTATCCTCCACCTCAAAGTCTTTTCCAGTAACTCCCTCTGGCAAGATTTAACCACTTCTATCAGTATAAACTTCGCTTAATGTGTTCTTCCAGCTCTTCTCTATGCATTTATAGCCACATGGTGGGTATTCATATATGCATACACATACATCATTATGGAAAGTACTTATCGCATACACTATTATATTCTAACATATATATGCACATACATAGAGCTGCTATGCCCTAAGTGAGGATTTTTCTCATTTTCCTAATTTGCCCTCAACAACAGGTAATTCTATCAAGGCAAAGGTGAAGAATGTTGACTTTATTTCCCAAAGGGTAATTCTAGTAGGGAGAGTCAGAACGGTTTTGGCAGGTGTGATGGCTTATTTGGTTCTTTGTGCCGTGCTGCGTGCGTCTGCCCAAGACTTCCTTTGCCCTCCCTACAAGCCTGTGAGATGGGCATGGTGTGTAATGGTGGCTTATTTTATAGCTCAGGAAGCTAGGGCTGGAGGTTGAGGGCAGCGCTCCAGCCCTGTGACCTTAAGGTTCTCTGGTCCCTGGCCAGCCTGTGCTCTTCTTTCCCAGGGTCTGGAAGACTCAGCACACTAGATTCCCAAACTGGCCTGATTTCTTGTGTCTCAGTCCAGGACATCAACATCTCCCTGTGGCGCCTGCCGGAAAAAGTGAAGTCTGACAAGAGCGTCTTCATGAACCAGGGCGAGTGGGAGCTGCTGGGGGTGCTGACCCAGTTTCTGGAGTTCAGTGACAGGGAGAGTAGCGGCTCCTATGCAGAGATGAAGTTCTACGTGAGTGAGGGCAGCCGGGGGGAAGGTGGTGACAAGAACAACTAGGCCTTCACACCAGGGGACCCTAAGGAGCTTACTGGGAAGAACTTCCACAGCTCTTTCCCGGCTCAGGTCTCACACATTGCATTCAGGGTCACTTCAACAAAGCTGTGGGGAAACACAACTGAATTGTTCCTTATTTATCCCGGATAGCCATAAGCCTGGTCAAGAGGGAGGGTACAGGCCTGTCCATTGCCTTCTCTGAACGATCCAGGTCAGAAACTCCCTGAATCCAGGGGGTGTGGGCTGGGGCCGTGGTTCCTAGTGCAGCCTGCGTGTCTCAGGGTCTCTCCAAGCTCTTCTTCTGGTCCCAGGTGGTCATCCGCCGACGGCCCCTGTTCTATGCAGTCAGCTTGCTGCTGCCCAGTATCTTCCTTATGATCATGGACATTGTGGGCTTCTACCTGCCCCCGGACAGTGGCGAGAGGGTCTCCTTCAAGATCACACTCCTCCTGGGCTACTCAGTCTTCCTGATCATTGTGTCTGACACGCTGCCGGCCACTGCCATTGGCACTCCCCTCATCGGTAAGGCCTCCCAGGGGAAGGGCTCACTCAGCCTGATAATGACCCTGCTCCTCCTACCTCTTGTATGTATCTCCCCCATCCTCCGTGGTACACAGGTGTCTATTTTGTGGTGTGCATGGCTCTTCTGGTGATAAGTTTGACTGAGACCATCTTCATTGTGCGGCTGGTACACAAGCAAGACCTGCAACAGCCTGTTCCCCTCTGGCTGCGGCACCTGGTTCTGGAGAGGATCGCCCGACTACTCTGCCTAGGGGAGCAGTTGACCTCCCCTAGGCCCTCGGCCACCTTACAAGCCACCAACACTGATGACTGCTCAGGTGAGAGAGGAAGGAGTCAAGTCCCACAAAGAGGCTGTTTCTGGTCTGGTAGCAGGGACACAGTAGGGAGTTTCTGAAGGGTGTGGTGTGCCGAGGATCCTGGGTAGGACCTGGGAACTGGGTATAATCTTGCACACGGCACCCCATGCCCCGCCTTCTTGGGAGCAGGTAGATTTCAACCAAAGGCGTCAATCTAGACCCTTGCTTTGCTTTCACGCCTTTCATAACCCCAGCTGTGGACAGAAAGGGTGGACGTCCTGGGGGCTGAAGATGTCGGGCGCTGAGCCTTCTGGGCTGAGAAAGGCCTCTGAGGTGGACCCATGGTGAGGTCGCGTGGACGCCATCTGGGTAGTTATTGGCCCCCTGGCCTCATACAGTGAAATACCGCAGCTGGATCTAAAACTGTCCCATTCTAAGCAGCTCAGAGCCAGTCCCTCAGAATTTCAAACACCTGCGGGGCAGAGAGATGGGTTCAGAGACACACTAAACACAGAGCACCTGCCTCCTGAAGTGGGCCAGGTTTGGTTGACTGGATTATTCGCTGAGCACTTTGCGCCAAGCATGCGCAAAGCACTCTGTACATTAAGAGCTTGGCCTATGTTTCAGCACCAGGAACTGGAAGAAACATGGTTGAACCCAGTCCCATCCAACTCTAGGCTTGTGTTTGTCATCGTTCCTCTCCACTCTGCTTCTTTTTGTCCTTCCTCCCCACTCTGCTTCTTTTTGTCCTTCCTCCAGACTGGGTCCAGGCCTTCCACAAAGGCTTGTGGCCCATCTAAGATCATCTCATCATGAGTTGGTGAGCTGATTTCACCTGGTGAAGGTCGCTGTTTCTGAAGGTGTCATTTCTGGTCCCAAGGGACTTGGAGTCATAGAGCGGAGCCGTCCCCTTCTGAGGCAATGTGATGTAGCAGAGAGACCTGGAGTCCAATAGATGGTCTTGGTGGTCTTGCCATTACATGATGCACCAGCCTTGTTAATCCCTCAGCCTCTCTGAGCTTAAACATCATCATAAAAAGTAGGGATAATATTCACTCCTACTGTGACTCTCTCATGGGCTATTAGGACCTTCAGATGAAAGAATGGATGTCAGATTGCTGAAGAAATTCTGTAGTGTTAAAAAATGCACAAGAAAGATGAACACTAATCTGATGATACTGCTGACTTGGGGATGGGTGGAAGATGTGACTAAGGTCGGGTATACAGGAATCCTCGATCACGTTGGCTTTTAAAATTAGTTTAAATTGGATGGTGGCTATGCATATATGTGAGTTATTCCAAATATGTCTCAAATTGTTCATAATGAAAATTTCTGCAGGCTGTAGACTCATAAGGAGTAAAGTTCAGGCTAGCCCACTGGCATCCTTCTCTTACCAAGGCTCCACCCCTCTTCCAGCCATGGGGAACCACTGCAGCCGTTTGGGAGGACCCCCAGACTTGGAGAAGACTCCAAGAGGCACAGGCAGTCCTCCCCCCCCACCACGGGAGGCTTCCTTGGCTGTGCGTGGGCTGCTGCAGGAGCTGTCCTCCATCCGGCACTTCTTGGAGAAGCGAGATGAGATCCGGGAGATGGCCCGGGACTGGCTGCGTGTGGGCTCTGTGCTAGACAAGCTGCTGTTCCGCATCTACCTGCTGGCAGTGCTGGCTTACAGCGTCACCTTGGTCACGCTCTGGTCTGTCTGGCATTATTCTTGAGTGGGCGCAGCCCAGCTGTGCAAGGGGCATGGAGCTGGTTAGGATGCATGTGAAGGATTTCCGCTAAATCCTTCGGGGCCCAAGCAATGCTGGGAACATTCCCAAAACACAGATGCAGCCCCATTCCCTCTTTTCAATCTCAGTTCACCTAAGCAGTCCCAAGCCGGGTTTGAACTTCCACCCAAAGCACAGTGTTCAATACCCTTATACCTCCCACTCAAGCTGCGCATTATTGCTTCAAAACATGCTGTCTTATGTCATTCCCTATCTCCACTTTACTTATTTATGCATCAAGTCCCAGTTTCCCCATTGGCATTTTTCTGAACAAGGCCCTGGGAATTCTGCTCATTTCCACCAATCTGGCTTTTAGATAAAGGCAAAACCAACTCTCTAGTACACAGGCCCGATCATTTTGCACCTGGTTTGTGCATCCCCTAACATCTTCACCTCACCTGTAGTCACTTGCTAACACTCATGCTTCATCAGCTGGGCGCGGGGGTTGGGGCTCCATAATAAAATGCAATGAAGCCTTAAACTCTCTTCTTCACTATTTGTTGGCAGTTTGGGGGAAAGGCTGATGGGTGCAAGAAGTTTAAAGTTACTGGCAGAAATGAGGTTTGAGGATTATCTATAGCTTTCAGGAAACTAGAAGGTAAAATGGTAGCTGCTATGAAGATGAAACAATAGGATGTGGGATTTATGGATGGTCTGAACACTTAGTGGTGGAGAGGAGAGAGGAGGAAGCTCAGGTCTGTGCTCTGGCAAGATTCCACAAGGGTTTATGTAGTCCTGTTACTGTCCGTGGTCTCTCCACGAAGCTGGGAGCAAGCAAGCTTTCTCCCTGAGAGAGGATTCCGCAATGCAGACAAGAGCTTCAGCACCCTGGCCAGCGCCTGCCAATTTGGTGCTTAGAAGCCACCAAGAAGGACAAGCCTTGAACTCACCCTTGGGAATTCGCCCAGGGCAGCTCACGGGAAACAGACCCATGAGGGAGGTAGGGCTGGGATGATGGTTTTTGATCTTCTCATATCCTGGCCTTCTATCCCAGACATCAGGGTTTAAGGCATGCCGAGGAACGCTGACACCATCACTCCACCCACCTGAGAAGCATTCGGAGCAGAGGAATGCTAGATCCCACCAAAGGTGACTTGTTCTGGTGTCTACAATGCACAGATGAGGTTTTTTTGCCCTCCAATGCTCATTCCAGGTTTGTCCTTCTCTGTCTTGGTCTGCCTGACACTCAGAAAGCATTGCAAAGAGGGATTAAATGCAGCCAGGTTAAAGGGAAAGGACCCAAACGAAATACATGGAATGAGTCCTAACATTTCTGCTGCTTTTCCTGCTGTTCTAAGCCAGCCAATTATAAGAGATTCAATCATGAATACATGAAATGATATATTCCCCTAACTCCAAGCCCTGCCATTTTAGTGTATAAACCATCCTGGAGGCTGGACAGAGTGCAGAACTGGGGGCGGAAGCCCTGGGTTCTTCATGTCTGAAAGGCCAAGGAAGGGCTCAGCTGACCTAGCTTCCCTTAGCATCTTCTCAGCCCAGGTTCCCCAGTGTGTGGGACTCAGAATTACTACCAGATGTGCATCCCAAGGCGACCTGAGAACGCGATCTCATCTGCCCCTTTACCCCAGACACATGTGTTTTGATGTTACTGAGGGATTTCACATTTATGTTTGTTTTCTTGATGGTCCCCACTCATTACTGTTGTCTCTGGCTGAACAAGACTGGGCAAAAGATGGGGATGACTCCTGCAGCCTATAGGGTGGAGCTTGGTTTTAGGACCAAAAGCTGCTCTACTCCACTACTGCTTGGGCCAGCCAGACCGTTAGGTGATAGAAAGCTGGACAGTCGGGCACTGTCAGTGCACCGCTGGTCAGTAAGTGGGTGGCTATTGACAAAGTGTCCAACCAGAGAGCTAGTAAGACACTAATCAACCTATTGATTCTCCATCTCCCCCTCCTCACCCTTCACCCACGATCAATGGGGCGACAGAGCCCAGTGTTGAGGCAGCCAATTAACTACCTCGAGAATGAGGTGCCGCATGTAACGTCTTCTGCTCCACTAGCCACATCCAATCAGCTCATCGATCTGGCACCTGGGTTGTGCTGCCCAGGGCCGAGAAACTGAGGCTGAGCACCCGAGAATCCCCCCAGTGCACTAACTCCTGTCCATCATTTCTGATTTTGGTCTTCTCCCAAGGAGACCTTGCTGTGCACATGGAATGAGCACACCCAGAGTATCCGTCCCAGCTGGTACACCGCCCAGAACCCGTCCCCCTACCCTTTCCACTTTGCCCCGCTGCCTCTCATCTTGTGCTATGCAGAGAGAGGATACTGGCAGCACTTCTGTTTTTATAAGTGCAGTTCTTGCTTATCTCATTTCTGCAACAGCCTTCTCTATGCACCTCCCCAATATTCCCAGCTCTCATCTCCTTTCCCCATGTGCCTCTTTCCGAAGCTCACTTCTACTAAAAAGATTCCATCAGCGCTTTTGAAAGTGCTGGCTGGAGCCTCCAGGCCTGTCCGAGTTCATGACTGCTGCTGGCATCCCAGGAGAGAGGCGCCCTCGCCCCTGACTGCTAGCGACTTGGGCTTCAGGGTCTCGGGGTGCCTCCTGTAGAGGACACTCAGTGGCTTTCACCTCCCTCCCCAGGCAGGGAGGCCGGGGGCAGGGGCTGAGGGGTGATTTCTTTGAGAGACTCTGGAGGAGGAAAAGTTTCCTGGTTGGGCGAAGGAGGGGGAAGCATGGTTCAGCATTCACAGGCCAGATTCTCCTCCCTCCCCACCTCCCCCAGCCTCTGAATCAATACATTTTGAATCTAATCTAATAACAGAGATTTAACGAGGGGATAATGCGTGTGGAGCCGCCAGGCTCTTTGTCTCTCTTTTCATGCGGCAGCTGGGGCCCATTATCCGGGGACAATGCCCTGTGCTAATCACTCCCTCTCCTGCCTTCCAGTGTTTGGGGAGGGATGGTGGGCAGGAGAGGGCAGCTCCTCCCTTGACTGAACGGGAGGGGAGGGGGGCTCGGAGTGGGAGGATGGGGTCCAGAAGGGTCTCCCCAGTCCCCACACAATTGTCCTGACCTGACCCCAACTCACTGGCCTTCTGCCCCAACCACACTGTACGCTGACCAGCAAGAGGTCCAGGGAGCCCCACGGACACACACAAACAGCAGATAATTAATTATCAGCTGCAACCCAGTGCTGGAGTTGGTGTTTGCGGGGTTTTTTTCTTTTTCTTTTTCTAACTTGGTCCTCTATAATTTAAAATATTCCATTGAGGCCTGCGATTGGCCAGCCCTGACTGTCACAGCTAGAGAATGAAACTCTGGTTTCAGGGAGCAAGAATATCCCTCCCTGAGACAGATGCCTCCTCCATACCATCGCGCTCTTCTGTTTGGAGTTGTGGAGGTCAGACTGCAGAAAGAACTTCCTCATAATACTATTCCTATCAGGAACTAGATCAGGAGTCTGAGAAGGAAGGAGTAGGATCCCACTTTCTAGAAGCCTGTGAACAGAGACCTTAATCTCTCCAGCTCACGAAGGGGCAGACCAGGGAGGAAGGAGCCCAGAGCCAGCACACTAGAAGCTTAGCCACTCCTGTTCTTTTCTGAAATGCATTTACTGGGGAACAACATAAAAGTGCTTCCTGGAGTGGAAGTCTGGTCCCATCAGAGGCCGGCTGCGGAGCTGACTTGCGATTAGCTCCTCTGTGCCTCCTGAGAATGAACACTCAGCTTCTCAGCTGTAAAATGGGGATCATATTAGTGCGTGGCTCACAGGTGCTGTGGTCACCATGCTTCCACATGGAAATGCCCAGGGAAATTGTGAGGCTGGGGTAGAGGTGTCAAGTGGCACATCAGCCCTCCTTGGGCCACTCACATCATGATTCGAATGGTGAGAAATAGTCTCCAGTGGACACCGGACGAGAGGCCTTTATCTTTCTTGTGTACTTATTTATTTAGGCAGTACTGGAGATTGAACCCACTGAGCTACATCCCTAGCTTTTTTCTAATTTTGAGACAGTTGCCTTGCTAAGTTGCCCAGGCTAGCTTCAAACTTTCATTCCTCCTGCCTCAGCCTCCCCAGTAGCTGGGTAGTAGACATGTGCCGCCACACCTAGATATTGTCCCTGTTTTAGGAGTGAGCTGGACTCCCACCATAGGACTGGGGGACATAAGTGCCTGCCCACCAGGGTGCAAACAGACCTCCGTGTCCCATGCCCTTGTGGCCCTTTCTCTCCCACTGTTGCACTCTCACCCTAGTACTACCAGGAGGTTCTTTAGTACATTCATAACTTCTTTACATGGAGTTCCCCTCTAAAGGGCCTCTGCCACACCTTGGGGGTCCATTCAATCCTAATTGGGTCTTGCCTATCAGTGCGACCTCCTGTGCCCCTGTGTCTAGAAAGAAAACAAAACTCTTGGCAGAGAGAAGCATCATGAGTATACCTGGGACTATAGGATCCTGGAAATTCACTTGTATGTGCCTGGGAGAACCCCCACCACCACCATCACCATTCTTAGGCTCCTGACAGGTAGCAATCTTTCTTTGGCCAAGGGCAGCCGCAACCCTGCCTTATAGATTCTGTCCACAAGGTGGCAGCAAAGTCCAAAAGTTCTATGGAAGTGTCTGTGCGAACCATCTTACTGCCTCCCTTTCCATGCTTCTCCCTGCACCTTCATCCTTCTACGGGCGCCTTCTTTCAAGGCTGCCCCTTTCCTTTGGGTCAGCACTGAGGATGTCGCTCCAGAATGCTTCATGCCCTTCCCTGACCCTCTGGCCACCTCGGGCCATGGCCTCAGCTGAGTCACACAATGCCTACACTGTTTCCCAGGCACATAAGCCTCCTGCGTGCGTGCTCAGGCTCGGATCACCCACTGGGCTACCTACTCGGCCACTCTCTCTTCCCCCCTTTCCACTCACGTGATGAGGATACTGAGGCTGATGGCGGTGAAGTTCCCCAAGCACAGTGGAGGACTCCATCTTTCTCTTCCGCCCCTGTCTCTAAGCCCCAACTCCAGCCCGTCCCACACCCGCTGTGAGATGCTCCTCAGCGCTCCTGGAAAGGAAGGATGGGGGTGCTGCAGCAGGATCTGGGGCGGTGGGCCAGCGGTCAGGTGGGGAGGGCAGGCCTCTGGCAGAGACACTCATGTAAGCCTCGGCGGGGCCAAGTAGTGTTTTAATGACGTGCTTTCTTTACCTGTCAGGGTGATGTCTGTGACATTGCTGCTGCCACATGCTCGCTGTGTGTTTCTTGCTACCGCTGCAACAAGTCTCCAACTTGAAACACAAGCTGGCTGTCTTGCAGTTCTGGAGGTTAGAAGCCCAAAATGGACCCCCCGGGCTGCTCCTCCTGGAAGCTCTGGGAGAGAATCTCTTTCCTTGCCTTTTCCAGATTATAGAGGCCACCTGTACTGCTTGGCTCGTGCCCCTTCCCAGCTTCAAAGCCTTCAGACCAAAAGCCTTCAGACCTCTACCCTCAACATACACACACACACACACACACACACACACACACACACACAACTCAAACACGCATGCATCCTCCTCTGTTCTATACGTTGCCACATCTCCTCTGACTCCCGACTCCCTCTTTCCTGTGTACATATCTGTGGTTACGATGGCCCACCCAGATCATTTAAGATAATGCCTTCATCTCGAGACTCTTCAATTCATCTCTTCTGCAAAGCCCCTTTCGTCCTGTAGCCTGTCACACTCCCGGGCTCTAGAAATTGGGAGGAAGGTTTTCTCGATGGGGCTCACTCTGCCACTCTGTGAGCTCTGGGCCAAGTTGCTTAACTTCTCTGTGCCTCAGTTCCCTCATCTGTAAAATCAGCAGTGACAGCAGCGCCCAATTTTGGGGATTGTTGTGAGGATGCAAAGATCCAATGCAAATAAAGGGCCCGGTACAAAGTAAGTGCTTGATAAATTTGAACGATGGCTTTATTATTGCTCTCATGCATAAATCTAGATACATTCAACTTGGCAAAGTTGTGGTGCAGTGCATCGCAGACTCGTTGAATTAATATTGTAAAGGAAATTAATACTTTCTGTTAGGCAGATTTCATTGTGTGACAGTTTTATGAGGATGAATACTGAGCTCCTTTATAGCCTTAGGAGAAAGAACAGGAAAGCAGAACCGTGAATCAAAGATCCCAGGACCCCGGACGGCCTAGCAGAAGAGAGAGGACCAGGACGGAGGCAGCCCCGCCCTCTCCCTACCTCTCTCAGCTCAGGGTCTGCTCCATTCCCGCGGGAGTCTTCAACAGAGACAAGGTGCTGCTGGTCCATTGTCCTCGTCCAAGACTGTATGTGGAAGCAGGGTGAACAGGACTTCTTAGCCTCTGGGCGAGGCTTATCCCCCCTTTCCATCTAGGTGCCTTTCCATCAGGAGAGCAGGCCCGGCTCCACATTCCATCCTCTCCCCTTGGCTGATGTCTCCATTCCGTGCCCTTTTTACTCCAGAACTCATTTTTCTGGTTTTCACCAATGAAACTCAAATGCACTTGCCAAAAGAGCATATCACGATTCCCCAGGAGTCAGCCCTACAAGGTGAGTGGGCCATTTCTCCTACTGAGGTAGGACAGTAGAGTGTGGCAAAGCTGGCTGGGGAAGTAGGCATGACCTGTGAGTTACATGATAGCAGACAGATGCATAGAACAGTTCCCAAAGTCCTCAGCATCTCTCGAGAATGGCCCAGACCTGACGTCAGCCTGAGGTGTGGGATCCCAGCACCACCTCTCAGGACCCAGGTGGAGAAGTTCTCAAGGATTTCCTGGAGATTTGGACACTATAAAATAAAAGAAGCCGTGAGGAGCCGGTGCTATCATAGCTTTCCATGATGGCCCATGTTGGGTCTTCCAGACATAACATTTACTTTCATTTTTCTTTTTATCCCTTTTTTCTTTGTTCAGCTCAAGCTCACTCTGCAGAGCCAATTTCTCTCCCAATCTCCATTTCTGCCTTTTTAAATAAATTTTGCCACCACTTTTGACTTGTCTCATCCAGTTCTTTGTTTGAGGTAAGAAGAACCTGGAATCCAACTCCAAGGGAGAGGCAAGCAATCCAAAACCCAGTAACATTTATTGGAATAATCTACCTGATAAAAGAAGCTCAAGACTTCCGAATGAACAGAGAGAGGTGGTGTGGGCTCTGATGGAGGAATTCATGCTCCATTGGAATGGCCATAAAAATTATCATCCAAACTAGGGCATTTCTGCCTTGGAAATGGAGGTGGACAAAATGTCATTAAGGGGCCATCTCAGGCAAACAGGCTGCATGGTCACCCTATGCTCTTTCGGGTGTCTCTGGTCCCTTCCATAGCTGAGTGGGAGACCCAGGCCCCATGCCCCAGGTTGATTTGACCATGAGCTTCTGACCCAGAGGTCCTCCAATCTGCCCCAGAGACAAGAGTAGTCAGGCTGGGGGAGGGCACGGAGGCCTCCGTGCAGCCTTTGTCCAGCGTGGGGTCATGGTTTTCCTTCGAAGTTCACCTCAGAGGTCAGGAGGATTTCCTGCGGGGCCACAGGTCACACACTGTGCATCTCGGCAGAGCTCTGAGACCTGACCTGGCCTCCACCCTCCCCGCCCTGAGGAGGAAAGAGGGCGAATTCTGGATCAGGAAGCAGCAGCCCTGGACAGGCAGAGGGGTCACTCCCCAACCCTCCGCTCTCCACCAGATGACCTTCTGCAGGGGTGCAGTGCAGAGGGGGCGCGGCGGGGACATGTGCCCTGGGGTTGATAGTTGGCTGGATGGGCCAGAGATCGCTAGGTAAGCTATTGTTTTAAAAATCTCTCATTCTTTTTTTTTTTTCCTGGTACAGAAGAAACCCATAATCTCCCTACAGAGTAAAGAAAAAGTGCAGTTGTTTTTGCTGAAGGGGGAAATGGATCTGAGTTTCTCCTGAGCTTCCAGACAGCTTCTTGGAGACCCCCAGAGTTTGGAAACAGAGCTGAAATCTCCCTGGGGCCAGGCCCCACCAAGAGGTCTGTTGTTGGAGATGATGAGAAGGTGGCCCAAGAAATCCTCTCTGGAAGCCTACTGTGGTGTACAGTGGGACTTGGAGTCAGCCTCACCATCCCTGGGTGCATCCAGGGTCCCAGGTCTGTGGGGCTAGCATGCCAGATTGCGTAGGCTGTGTACTGCACAACCCCGGGGGCATCTTCTACAGGGACTTTGATGTGAATAGAGTCGTGCCACCCAGGACGTGTTTATCACCTGCCTTCATAGATGCTGGTCTCCCTACCTGGAATTTCCTTCTGTGAGGTTCCTACTTGGCCTCCAAGATCTAACAGATTTCATCTCTGAAGTCTTAGAGCAGCCCCTTCAGCATGGTCTGTCAGCCCCCCAGACTTCTGTCTATGACTCACTCTGTAAAGTGCAATGATTTGTTTACATGTTTGTCTTTCTCGTTGTTCTCTTCATCTCCTGCCTGCCCCCACTTTTCTAGCACAGAGCCAGGAGTATGGAGGCTCCATATGGAGTGCTGGGTGTGAGGCCGGGACATCCTTGTGCCCCTTCATTGTGTAGAGGACACTGCAGTCAAAGAGGTGAAGTGTCTCACCTACTCATCTTGGCGGCTGTCTTAGTCACTCTTCTCATCCCCGGGATGAACCGCTTAACTCTTGATACTTAAAGGAGGAGAGGGTTATTTTGACTTGTGTTTTAGAAGTTTCAGTCCTTGCAGGGTCAGCCAGCTCCATGCAGAAGGAGCCCAGTAGAAGGATCTGGGCAGAGGAAAGATGGTCCCTACAGCAGCTGGGAAGCAGAAAGAAAGGAAGAGCCAGTAGGGAGAGAAACGCTTCCAGGTCACCACCAGTGACTACCGTTTCCAGCCAGGCCCCACCTCCTAACCCCAAGCCTGCTGCAGTGCCCCATGATCCAGTCACTGACCTGATCCCCACCTCTGAGCACACGAGGCTTGGGGTAATATTCAGATGTAAACTGTACCAGTGACAGACTGTGAATGGGAACACACAGGACAGACTCGGGCAACAACCAGCCCTCAGTATGAGGACAAGGCAGGCTTGTAGGGAGGACCGTGGTCCCTCTGCTAAGAATGCTTGGAAACGCAGCCCAAGCCTTTCCAGTAGGTCACTCCCGCCTATCGTCTTGTCTCCCTCCTGTCACTTTCCAATGCTCGGTGTTTAAAGGCTACTTTGACTTTTTCTGTTGTAATAAGAAACTAGCAATTAACCATTATAAGGCTGTTTTACAATCCTGTGTAAGCCCCTTTTATCCACTTTGCCTTAAATGGTTATATCTTTTATCCCTAGTTTTCAGGAATATAAAACTTTACAGCATTTGCTGCAAACCTTCATACTTTGCTTTGCAGTTTATTGCTCCCTCTGCAGATATATCTTTCACATAAATAAGACTTTCATCTGTACAGTACTGGGCTTGGACCACTGTAGCTTGCCATGATTTCCTCAGTGGGACTTGGCTTTGGAGCCCAAGGTGATTGACTAGGAGCCATTGGCCTGGCTGGTGTCATCAGTCCTTTGTCTTCTGATTAAGGCTGGACCAGAAGAACGCTGTGAAGGTCACAGGAGCCAGGGAGAGGGACATATAATGAAGAATCCTAGAGTGGAGTGTTTCCTCCCCACCCTATGCCTGGACAAGGTTTGGGTCCCAGCAGACTTGGACCAAGAGCGTCCTAGCTTCTTCTCGTCCTCAGGTGGGGGACTCTTCCCTGAGAGCAGCCAGGATGCAGCAGCAATCAACTTAGCTCAAGCTCTTCGAGGTGTGCCTGGGGCAGGGCCCAAGCCCAGCTCATGGGCAGGTGTGGCCCTGGCCTTTCTGAGGCACCAGCCTTCGGGACAATCTGGGCAGAGGCACCATCTGGAAATGCTGTGGTGGCAGAGAGGACCACGCAGACAATTTGGTCACTGTGTTTGAACTGCCTCTCTATTCTTTAATCCGTAGTGTTTGAATCAAATAAAAATGGATGGCACCCCAATGATAGCTGGGAGAACGTGGCTTTCCTGGGCCGCCAGGTGTAACTGACCAGGGGCTCCAGAGCTGCTCTAAAATTCATGACAGCATTTGTGCCAGGTCCTGGCCAGTGGCCAAGTGGGGTGAAGATGCTAAGTAAGGCCCCTTCCTGGGAGATAGGGTCCCCTCTGATGGCTGGTTAGCAGGGTGACTCCCTGCTGGCCTTGCCGACTCCTCTTGTGTTGACATTCCTCCTTCCTTCCTGCCCTCCTTCACTCATTTGAGCTTTGCACTGCAGTCTGACAATTCACCCAGTCTTCCAGGGCTCGCGCCCCATTTCCTTTATTAGGCATTTCCCCTAACAAAATCTCATCTTGGCATCTGATTCTCAGAGGACCCAGAAGAGTGCACCTCTCGTTGACATGAGGAGAGGGAGGCATACACATGGGTCTCACTGACAGAGACTCCGTGGCTACACATGTCTGTGTAGATAGCTATTAGAAAGACACGTAGCCTGGTAGATTAGGCATATAAACGATTCTATGTAACGCTGGAAGCAAAGGCATATATCTCTAAGTATAGACATATGTAGGTGGGTATAAGTCAATAGCTATAAACATAGTTTTAAAATTATACTCATCCAGCACTTGGGAATCAATCTGTAATTAGTGGTGATGTTATGCGTAGAAAGAGCAATGGATGTGTACCATAATAACAATTATCTTACACATCTTTATACACATGGTTTCACCTAATTCTCACTACAACTCTGTGAGAGCTACAATTATTATCCCATGTCACAAATGCAAAAAATGCAGGCCACGAGAGGTATGCCAGCAGCAAGTGGCAGAACCCAGACTTGTCTGCAGATAATTGTGCATATTCATGAAGCTAGACAACAGACATAAAGAAAGAGGGGTCAGTGGGATCAGTGGGGACACAGACATAGCTGAACATACATGCACAAAGCATGTGGACCGGCAAATAGATGGGGACGCACAAACCTGCTCCCATCATCACACCCTCTTGTGTGGAACTCAGCACTCAGGAGGTGGCCGTATTTAGAGCTGAACTCTGAGTTCTGTCTAAGCAAACTCATTTCACCATTCAGCAGTAGATAAAAACTCTGTTGCTTCCTCTTACTCAACTTGGATTCCAGGAACACCAGTCCCAACTCTGGGAATTAGCTCTAGCACTTGGCAGAGGACAATATACAAATCCCTTTGTGTTTTGTATACTTGTCCACTTGTCTGGTTTTCAAAATGATGCTGCTCTGGCTAAGATCAGTGAAGACCTCCTAGTTGTCCAATCAAGCGGCTGCTTTCCGAGCTCAACTTCCTGGCCCGCCCTGTGACCTGACAGTGGAGACTGTACTCCTGATCACTTCTCCTGACATCAGCCATCTGACTTCCCTGTAACTATCTGGCCCCACCCAGCCTCCTCTTGGCCATTCTTTGTCCCCTCCGTACAGACCCTACTGGAGATCTACCCAACAGTTTTCCCCTCCCTCCTTTCTGATGGAATCGTGACTTTGGTCAGAGATCCCGCTCTGTCCTCCATTCTTTCCAGGCACCCTGCTTTGAATGGCAGTGCACCTCACAGGAGCTGCGCCCAGGCCACGAGAGGGCTCCTGCTTGGTCTAAACCATTGGGTCTCACGGTGTGGTCCCAGATAAACAACATCTGCCTCACTAGGGAACTTGTTAAAAATTCAAATTCTTGGATGAACTTCGGGAACACTATGTTAAGTGAAACAAGCCAGACACGGAAAGACAAGTACCATTTGATCTCACATGTGGAATATAAAAATGCTGCTCCCACAGAAGTAGAGAATAAATCAGTGTTACCGAGGCTGAGGAAGGAGGGAGGAAGGATGGGAGGAGGAAGGTTGGTCGACAGGTACAAAATCAGATGAGAGGGATACATTCTAGTGTTCTCCTGCATAGTAGGGAGACTGCAGGTCACAACAGTGTACCGTATACTTTAAAACAGCGAGAAAAGGGCCAGGGATGTAGCTCAGCAGTGCAGCACCCGCCAAGCAAGCATAAGGCCCTGTGTTCAACTGCTGGTACCAAAAAAGAAAAAAGAAAAACAGTGAGAAAAGAAGATTTTGACTGTTCTTAAGATGAAATGATACATGTTTGAGGCAATAGATATGCTAATTACACTGACTCGATCAATGTGCAAAAAGTCATTTTGTACTCACAAACAAGTACAATTTATGTGTCAGTTAAAAATAAAACTTTTTTTTTCCTTTGGTGCTGGGGATTGAACTCAGGGCCTTATGCTTGCAAGGCAATCACTCTAACTACTGAGCTAAATCCCCAGCCCAAAACTTTTTTTTTAAGAAGAAAAAATTCAAATTCTCAGATGTCTTTCTGTTGCTACTAAACTGGAACTCTGGGGGTAGAGTCCTGCAAGCTGTGGGGGTTTTGTTTGTTTTTATGGTGCTGGGGATTGAACCCAGGGCCTCTTGGATGCTAGGCAAGGGCTCTACCACTGAGTTACACCCCACTCTGCACACAAGGCTCCCAAGTAGTCCTGATGCCTGTTCAAATTTGAGAACCACGGGCTTGATCCGATCAGAGCGGGTGGCTCATTCCCCCTCTCAGTGATTGAATCAGGCATGAATAATGTAATGGGAAGTTTGGCGAATGAGCAAAGAGGGGAAGTCTGCTGGGAAAGAGGAATTTGAGAAAGTTTGTTTGATTTTAAAAGAGACACAGGCAGAGATGAGCCCTCTTCAGCTTCATGTGACATCTGGGACTACAGACACCAGGTCTGACCATCAGGAGGGCAGCCTAAGGGCAAGCCAGCATGTTGCAGCGGCAGAGCAGGAAGATGGAAAAGGTCTTTCTGGGTTGAACTGAGCCTCCCTAAAACATAGGTTGAGTCCTCATTCCCAGTACTGTATTATTTGGAAATAGTGTTCTTGCAGGTGTAGTAAGTTATATTAAAGTCATACTGGAATAGGGTGGGCCCTAAATCCAACATGACCAGTGTCTTTACAATATGAGGAGGGACACACACACGAAAAAGAGGGCCACGTGATCACAGAGTTTTGCCGAGGATTTCTGGCAAACCCCAGAAAAAGTAAGGAGGAGGTCTCTACTACAGGGGGGTCACATGGCATGTGGCTCTGCTGAACGCTTTGATTTTGACTTCTAGCCTCCAGAGTGCGAGAATACATTTCTGTTGTTTTAAGCTTCCAGTTTGTGGGACTTTGTTATGGCAGCACTACCACAAGGTCCCTGCGACCTGTAAATCACACCTTACAGCCGCTGCACACTGAGACCACTTGTTAGGTAAAACAAATTTTCTCATTATTTAAGCTAGTTGGATAGGTTTCCTCCTTTTTTCTTTTCTTTTGTTGTTTTTGTTTTTCTTCTAATTAGCTGCTTGCCGTAGCTTCCTGACTGATAACCAGCAAGTCACTCATAGTCCTTAGGGTCCACCTTATCCCTCCTCTGACCTAATACTTGGGGAATCTCATCCACTCTTAGAGCCTCTCAGAAGGCTCTTAGGTCCTCCATCTGTGTCCCAGACAGAGCTGAATTATGGGAGCAATAGATAGATTAGTATCTGTCTAACTTCCCTACTTGAAGGCCCCCTCAAGCTCACCATGACCTGTTCCAATTCACTATCAACCCTATTCCGAGTTGTACTTTCCATGTTTCCTGTTTCAATGAAAGTCACAACTCAGGTGTCCAAGCAAAACATCTGGAAGTCATTCTGCCTTTTTTCTCTCATGTCTTCACCATTTACAAGCCCTGTTGATCCTACTGTTTCCCTGTTGTATCTGTTCTTTCTTTACCATCCCCATTGTCCCTAGAAGATTGTAAGACTTCATCATTTTTTTGTCTGGGTTATTACATGCCTAACTCTACCCTTGAACAATTCCCCATGTTCCTGGTGATTAAAAGTACAGCTCCTGGGGCTGGGGATTTAGCTCAGTGGTTAGAGTGCTTGCCTTCCAAGCACAAGGCCCTGAGTTCGATTCCCGGCACCAAAAAAAAAAAAACCAAAAAAACCAGCTCCTTCTCTATTATACTAACCTAGTGGAGCCACACTGCAGCTGAGTCCAATTATGCACCTTCTCTGCTCCCACGTCTGAGTAGTTAAATGTTCGTAAAGAAAATCAAATGGAGTTGACTGGTTTTACTATAAATTCGTAGCCTCAGCTATAGTAGGCATTCAATACCCCCAGCATTTCTCTTCAAGTTTGATTTCTTATTCTCTAAATAACTATTTCCTCTCTCGTTTCAAACCAGCCACACCCGTTCCATCCCCTGCGCTTCTTGGTTGATGAACCTATCCTTCAGTTCATCCAGGAACCATGGGGAAGAAACCCCTCCTCTTGCCACCAACAAATCCATAGATGGGCCAGAGGGAACTGGGGGGCCTAAATTTCTATCATCTGACACAGGGATAAATACCTATACAATGACTTATCTGTACAATGGAATATTATTTAGTCATAAAAAGGACTAAAGTATTGATTGATGGATGAACAACATGGATAAAACTTGGAGAAATTATACTCAGTGACACAAAGTTACCAGACACAAAACACCACATGTTGTATGTGTTCATTTATATGGAATGTCCACAATAGACACATCTATAAAGACAGAAAGTAGATTAGCAGCTACTTGGAGCTGGAATTGGAAAGAAGTGGGAAGGAGAAAGGAGAATGATTGCTAGTAGGTACAAAGTTTCTTCTCAGGGGGATGAAAACGTTCTAAAATTAGATGATTGTAATGATAGCACAACTCTGTAATATACTAAAAGACACGGGACTATACATGTTAAATGGGTGAATTCTATGATGTGTGAATTGTGTCTTAAGCCTGTTTTTTAAAAGTTATTTTAAAAACTTGACAGCAGCTTTCCCATTACTAACATTAAAGGCCCCTTACCCTGTCCCACTCTTCTTATACTTCTCAGTCCCTCCTCCTCCCTGTGCCCCCAGGACACCATATATTCTAGCTGCTGCAGTCCCACCAGACACACTTTCTGATCTCCTTGGCCGACAGTCCTCCTGTCACCCACCTCCAGTGGTTAGAGCGCCGCCAGGTTCCATGTGGGACCTTGTTATCATCTCCATTGACTCTTCATTACCCTGGGAGTTTGCCCAATTCTACCCCACTTCAAACACCATGTCGGTCCCCAATACAGCAGGGTCTCTCCTCCTTAGTCTCAAATGTGTTTATCTAACTTGTTTATTTGCTTATCTGACTTTAGTGATCTTACAGTCATGTCAAACTTAGTGTGCTGAAATCTCTTTGTTCCCCGTCTCCCCACCCCAGCACCAATTTTATTTTATCTCTAATTTCCCCCTCCTGGTACATGCATGGCCCCACAGCTCACAATATTGCCCAAGTCGGTCTTGATTTGCGTATTTTCCTCCTTCCCTACACCTGATCAGTCAACATGTCTTATCTTCTGTGCCCAAAATCACATCTCACATCAATCTACATTTTTTTAACCTTCTTGCCACTAAGGTCAAGCTACCATCATCTTACATCTGTTCTCGCTGTTTCTACTTATTTTGCTACTTTGCTCATTATGATTCTTCATTGATGTCCCCGATGGGCCTTTCCTGCCTCTTCCTCTGAACAGCCGTCCAACCTGAAGGACTCTGCCCTTAACCCTCCATCCCAACCCTCCTCTCTCAGCTCAGGCCACCTCCTTAGAGAAGACTTCCCCCGCAGACCTGCCTGTATCCTCCTTCCATCTCGGTTACCCTTTAATACCCCGCACTGTCTTAAAAGGAAGACCTGGCATCTGTGCCTCTTGGCTGCTGAGGCCGAGGAGAAGGCAGGCACAAGTGGTCTCTGGCTCAACAGAGTCCCCACTCAATGGAGACATCAGTCAATGATGACACAGACTGATTTGTGACTGTGGCTGAAGACTCCTTAGGATGCCAGGAGTTCTTGGGGAGAATTTCTCAAGAATCTGCAGGAGAAGGCAGATCAAAAGCTTATAAAACTGATATTTCATTGTTACTGTGATAGTACTTCTTCCCATGATCTGGCGAGGCAAAAACTCAAGCAGATGACATGGTCACATCAAATGAACCATCTTAAAATAATAAAAAAAAAAAGAAACATCTTTCACTGAGTCACCCCCAAACACAAACCCAAGAATTACTATAAACTCTCTCTCCCTCATCCTTCAAAATTAATTGGTCACTGTTATGGCTTGTATCTAGATGTCCCCCCAAAGCCTGTGCGCTCACAGGTGGGACTTTTCGGAGCAGGCTGGATGTAGGACGTGTGATACTGGGATTGAGGGTTTGTGGTAGTAGGTTAGTCCACTAATTGGTTTATCATAGTTCTGGGTGTGGATAATGGAAGCCCCACCCTGGGTGCGGGTGGCACCAATCAATAGGTTTATAACTGGATGGGATAAAAAGGGAGAGAGGGAAGGCAGGCTTGGTGCTGCTGCTTGCTGCCTTCTGCCTGCCATGCCATGGACTGTTTCTCCTCTGTGGCACCATCCTGCCTGGGAGCCAGTCAACTATGCGCTGAAACCTCTACAAACTGTGAGCTGAACCTTTCCTCCTTTAACTTGGTAGTGTTTGGTATTTTGTCTCAGCAGCAAGAAAAGTAACTAAGACAGTCACCAACTCCTGTTCAACTTTTTAACAATTTTCTAATCTATAATTATTGTATTTCTGCTCAAAAAGAAAATTATTGTATTTCTATGGCTACTGTGCTTGTTCAAGCCAGTATCTTTTCTCCTTTTGTGTGATGATTAATTTTATGTGTCAACTTGACTGGGCCACAGTGTACCCAGATATTTGGCCAAACTTTATATTGGATGTGTCTATGAGAGCATTTTGAATGAGATTAACATCTGAAATAGAAGATAGAGTTAACTACCCTGCATAATGTGCACTAACCTCGGGCAATCAGCTGAAGGCCTGGAACAGAACAAAAAGACTGACCCTCCCTCTTGTAAGAGGGAGCCCCTCTTGTGTAAATGCTGTGAGTTAGCCTGTCCATTTGTTCCCCCTGGTCACAGCAAATGAACCATCTTTGGTTCATGAACTGAACATGAACTGAAATACCTGCTATTCCTTGGTTTGAAGCCTGCCGGTCTTCAGACTGGCATCAGCTGTCCTGGATCTCAGGCCTCTAGACTTGGATGGGAACTACACCACCGGATCTCCAGGCAAATCTTTGGACGTCTCAGCCTCCACAGTCATGTGAGCCAATGCCTTGTAATAAATCTTTTTACACACCCACATACATACACACACACAAACACACACACAAACACACACACATACCCTATTTCCCACTGGTTCTGTTTCTCTCGAGAATCGTGACTAACACATTGGAATCACTACAACAGTCTTCTGAATGGTCTCCAGGTCCTAGTAAGCCCCTTTGCCCTTCCACGTTGCTTTCACAGTGATTGCCCTGAAACATAGCCTGAGTATGTCTGGTATGTACCTAGTTTTTCTTTGTTGACTTCCTATCACTTTCAGGATAACATTAAAATTCTCTAACGTCTCTACATACTCCTTCCTGATTGTCCCCTTTCTACTTCTCCATGGCCTTCTCTTACCTATTTGCCTGCATGTAAACTCCAGTCCTTAGCGTTTCTGCAAAAGGCCTGGCCATGTCTTCTTTCTAGGAGTTTGTATGAGCCATTCCTCCCGCTGGAATGCATGCACAGGGTGGATCCCGTAGCTGGTCTTGACAGCCCAACTCAGAGCCTACTGGTAACTCACCCGTGCTCTAGCTGTGTATGTAGAGTTCAGGACTACGCGTGCCCAGCCTGTGCTGAAGATTCTGAAGGAAGTACTGATTATGTCTTAAACTGCAGTGTGCTGTGTATAGCCAAGCATGACGCCAGGAGTTCTTGGGGAGAATGGTGGTGGCACACGCTTGTAATCCAACATGTAGGAGGCTGAGGCAGGAGGATCGCCATGAGTTCGAGGCCAGCCTGGCCTACATAGTGAGTTCAAGTCCAGCCTGAACTACCTAGCAAGATCCTGTCTTGGAAAACAAACAAAACAAAAAAAGAAAAAGGAAAGAAAAAAGAAAAGGTGCCATGTATAAATTGTAGCCACCATACTCCAAGATGACCATTCACTTGATGATTCCCATGGGAGGGGCTCTCTGGCAAGAATGCTGTGTAGGTTGTGTGCCTGATGTTCTGGCTTCGTGTCTAGGTGTCGATATGTGCTTACTTGTTCAAGCAGAAGCATATTTATAGAAATCTAAACTCCATCATCCCTCATTTGTGCAAATGCCTTCCAAGGCCCTGGGAAAAAAAATGAATGCTTGCTGTATTTCCTAGCTTTTAAAAATGTGTAAATTGCTCTGACTTCTTTTTTTATTCTACTTATTCACCTTATGCCTAATTATGTATTCATAATGTTATTATTGAAAAATAAAGGACCCTGAATATTTCATTGCCTTAAAAAGACAGACTTTCTGGCAACCCACTCAGGTTTCCTCCTGTCTCTCAGGAGCTCTCTTTCTCTCAGTAAATTTCCTACTCTTAAAAAAAAAAAAACAGACTTTCATAAAATCCAATGTGGCCCCCCACCTGTAAATATGGGCCCCTGTCTGATATTTCCTTCCTGGTCTGATAGAAAATAAATCCTGTTTGATTTACACAAAGAGGTCTCAACCCAGTCTTTCTCTCAAGCTGAATATAACATGGCAGCACTGTTGCCACCTACTTTGTGTGTGTGTTGGGGGCGGTTACTGGAGATTGAACCCAGGGCCTTCACACTTGGCTACACCCCCAGTGCATTTTTTTTTATTGTGAGGCAGGGTCTCACTATGCTGCTAAATTGCCCAGGCTGGGCTTGACCTTTCGATCCTGCTGCCCCAGGCTCCCAGAGTGCTGGGATTATAGGTGTGCACCACCCCGCATGCTGCCACCTACCTTTCTTTTTCTTTTTTTCTTTTTTTGGTGCTAGGGATTGAACTCAGGGCCTTGTACTTAGTTAGGTAAGTGCTGTACCACTTGAGCTAAATCCCCAACCTGCTACCTACCTTTCAACTGGCTTACTCTGTCTTCATTTTGAGGACTCATTTCGAGGGTCTGTTCCCTAGAAGCCTTCCTGAGGCTCCCAGCCCAGGCTAAGTGTTGCATATAGTGGGTGCTTAACAACGGTAAGCTAAACGAATGCATACATGAATGGGTGAAGTTGATTCATCAGATTAATCCCCCCCACTCCTGGAAAAATAAGTCCTTTTTCAATGCTTCCAGTGGAAGCCTGAGTTTCATCTGAAACAACTCCTCTCTTGCTGATTCCTGGGAGGTCGTTCCACAGGTGTTTACAGCTCCCACTCCAGGCACCTTTAGACAAAAAGGGGTCCTATTTCTACCCTCTACTTGACCTTCCGATTCCTGATTTCATGTGCCGCCCATTTCTGGTAAGGACCTTCATGTACTGTCTGCTGTTTAGACCCCAAATCTCCCTAAGGCAGGTTGTAGTCATTTATTAGGGCTGCCACGATGAAGAACCTCAGCTGGGTGAGGTACTTTAAACAACAGAGATTTATTCTCTCCCAGTTCCGGAGGTGAGACGCCCAAAACCAAGGGGTTGGAAGAATTTGTTTCTTCTAAATCTCTCTCCTTGGTGTACAGATAGTGTCCCCTCCCTTATCCCTCACATGGTCTGCTTTTTATTATGTCTGTGTCCTCATCTCTTCTTACAAAGATGTTGGCCATATTGGAGTAGGGCTTGAAGTCCACCTGACCTCATTTTATTTAATTACCTCTTTTTATTTAAAAGCCACATTCCGAAGCTACTGGGTGTTAGATTGAGAACAAATGAATTCCACTTATACCAATGATATCATCCCCATTTTATATGTGAGAAAACTGAGGCCCAAACGAGTTAAATAACCCGCCCAGGGTCACCCAGGCAGGTCATCTAATTCAAGACCTGGTGCTTTCTCCTACACCCTGGTCTCCAGGGTCATCACCTTGTCTTCTAAGAATTCTCTGTTCTCACTGTCATATTCCTGTCATTTCATCTCCTGCAAAGCACCATGTCCATGTGTCCCTCTTGAGCCATGTGGCACTGGCCAAGTTACTCAACCCCTCAGTGCCTCAGTTTTCTGATCTACAAGATGTTGCTGATAATGGTAGCCGGCACTGTTTGTTGAGACGATTAATGAAGAAATATGTGAACAGTGCCCAGCATTTAGATGCCCTGTTTCCTCAGTCCCATTCTGAGGAACAGCAGTCATAGTTCCCTCAGTCCCGTTGTTGCCCTGGAGTTCCATTAAATCACTCAGGCAGGACTGGTCCAGGATTCCTGCTGGGGTCACGGCAGGGGAAGGACAGGCAGAGACATATCAGGGTCTGGGCTATGGCAGACCTGGAGGGGGGTGTGCCCAACTTCACCTCCAGGGAGTGAGACCCAAGACAACACAACCACGGGGATGTCAGGCTGCAGAGGGCCTCTGTGGCCACCCTGCCTCCAGGCGGCCCTTCAGAGATGCCCTGTTAATGTGAGGTCCTGAAGAGCCGGTGACAACATGTGGCTGCTGAGCAGCTTTATGCTGCTGTATGCTTGCTCTGGCTTCTCTTTTGGGACCCACAAAGGTCAAGTCAGTCCCTGCCTGCAGGGATGGTAAGAGGCGTGCAGGACCATCTGGGTTCCCCAGCCTCCAGGGTCCCACTAACCAGGAGGCACAAACCTTGAACCCATCAAGCACAGGGGTTGACACAAATTCCAGCGCTGAACCCCAAGGGGCTGCTCTGAACAGAGTCCCCAGTGAGCCTAAAAATAGCGAGACATTTTCTCAGCTAGTTCCTGGAGCTTGCTTGCCTTCCCCTTCCCCGGTCCCCACATCCAGTGAAGTGGCTTAGTTAACAATGAATTACAGTAGCAATTTAAAACTGCCCCATGGTGGAAGCCCCCCTGACTGAGGTGACTGCAGTGCATGCCCCCAGGGCTGAGCTCCTTACCACTGCTGATCCCAGCATGAAAATATTCCCATAAAACACCCTGTAAAAGAAGCCCCAGGGTCTAGTGAGCTGGGCTTGTGGCCAGGCCTCCTTCCCTGGACCTTCTCCCTGGTGCTAGAGCCCAGAGTGCTCACTGGTGCTTCCTTCGCCCCATATCCCAGGGGCCTCAGATTTACAGATCTGAGTCCATCTCTATGACTTCCAGGTTGACAGAATTCAAGGCATTGGTGGAGATCTTAAGCAGACATTCCACAGAGGGGAACCAGCTGGGCTGCAGGGGAAGGATCAGTTACCTCCATTTCAGTCCTCTGCTTGGCTTCCACGTCCAAGCCAGGACCCCCGAAAACAGTGGTCCTCTAAACCTGGTCCTTGAGCAGCAGGATCTGCATCATTTAGGAATTTGTTGAAATGCCAGTTCTCAGGCATTGGATCCCCCAGGCCTATTGGATCCCAAATGCAAACTGGGGCCCTGCAATCCATGCCCTTTGTTTTGTTTTGTTTTGTTTTGCGTCTGGTGCTGGGAAATGAGCCCAGGGCCTCACATATGCTAGGTGAACACTGCACCACTGAGCTGTACCTCCAGTTCTTTTTTAAATTTTGAGGCAAGGTCTCTCTAAATTGCCCAGGCTGAGTTTGAACTTTCTAGACTCCTGCCTCAGGCTCCAGTGTAGCTAGGATTACAGGTGTGCGCTATCACACCCACAGAATCTGGGTTTTAATAAGCCCCCCAGGCAAGTTTTATGCACACACTCAACCCCAGACCACTGCCTTCGATCTTTTCCCTTGACTGAGATTTACTTTCCTCCATCTGGAAAATGGGGAGAATATATCTGTTTTGCAGGGTTGTTATATTCAGAGAGATTACAGGTGCGGAAGTACCTGGCACCCATGTGTCACACAGGTGTTCCTCAGTGTTTACTCTAGGGGGCAGGGTCAGGGCAGACCTGCCACCCAGGGCCTAGCTGCATGCTATAGAGGAGGGAGCACTCTCATCTGCCTCCAGCTTTGAGGGATTCTCAAACCAGACAGCACTTCGCTGGCTTATCAAGCAGGTGCCCCCGGGAGCTAACTAAGCATCAGACTGGACGGAAAAAGGCAGAAGGGGAAGCACAAAGGAGCAGAAGATCAGAGAAATGCAGGAGAAGGTGAGAGCAAGAGGGAGAAATTGTGCCAGCAAGCACAAAATGCCGCAGATGGTTATTTGGCTGGCTTTGGAGCTAGTGGTAACCTCCTCACGGAAACCCTCATGGCCGTGGAGTGGTAGCCAGGTAGAAAGGCTTTTCCACCATGTTACTGCTGCCAAACATTACAGTATCTAACCAGTCTGCTACAGCCTCTCCATCTTGCCTGCCCCTGGGCTGAAGCAACCTTGTTCCTTCTCCTCCTCATCAAGTATTTCTTAGGCACCTGCTGTGTGCAAGGTGCCAGCAGTAGAAAAACACAATCTCTGCCCCCTAAGATATTACTGTCTGATCACTTGGGGAGACAAGTGTGTGTGGGTGTATGTGGGTAAGGCAGCCCACATCCCTCGCCAGAGGTGCGCTGGTTTCTGAGCAGCTGCTGGGTATGATTGGGCATCATCCTGAGATGAGTGTGAGAATGAGAGAGAAAACAAAGCAGAGGGAGAGAAAAGTGGGTGGCCATGTGCACCTCGGTGAACTGCAGAGCCCCCAAGTCCCAGAAGGTGGGTGACAGGTCTGCTTAGTTTATGCTTCAACTCCTGGCTCTCCCCAGACAGCAGGAAGCAACCACACCCCACTTTCAGTGGGAACCAAGAATCCAAGCACCCTGAGGCAGGCTGAGGCTATAAGTCTTCATCTCGAGCGAGCATCTATCTTTCTGCCGCTGGGTGGGATTAGCCTCAAAACACCCTAAGTCTGTCCTCTTTGCTAATGTTCTCTAGAAACTTCTCTGAGTGGTCCCAACTATTAAAAACAGCCACAAAAAGGCTGTTATTTATTTTCTACCTCATGTCAGGGGTCGAGTTATGCAAGCTGTGCAGCACATCCATTATGTGCTTAATTCTCCTCATAGCACTGAAGAGGACAGCTATCTGTCTTTACTTTTATAAACGAGACAAACTGAGGCTGAGAGAGATGATGTAAGTGGTCCAAGTGCACATGGCAAGGAGCGGGTCCCAAATTTGCACTCAGTTCTTTCTAATTCCAAGGCTCTTTCTACAACATTACCCAGCTACCAAGTTTCTCCTGTATCTGCCACTTGTTCATTTGTTCAGTTGGTATTTTTGAGCACCTGCTATTCTACTAGTCCCTGTGCTGGGCACTAATGCTAAACTGAATTCTTCTGCTTCAGTATCAGCCAGCTATTGGTGTTAGGGAAAAAGATGAACATTGGTCCATTTCTTTCCTTATTTGGAGGTGTTGAATCAAGTAGGAAAATATGTAAAACCTGAGGAGATTGCTTCAATTTTTTCCTTCTTGCTTACTTCCCCTTGTACGTCTTTACTGGTTGAGACAAAGATCAAATATCTCTCAATACTCAGGGGACCAAGGGACAGTCTTCAAGTGCTCAATGAGAAATGTTCTTCAGTGTACACTACTGGTGCCCAGAGGTGTGTGATGTAATTTTATCTAAATCTTATCTAAAGAGCACCTCGACTAATGGGGCACCTTCTATTTCTTCCCTTCCACATTCTGCACACGCACACACACACACACACACACACACACACTTTCTTCTGAGATGGCCTAGGCGTCCAAGCAAGGGCCATTTCCATCAGTGGAATCACAGGTCCTTCGGAGCTAGGGACATGCCATAGCTTTGTCTTGCTATCTGCCGCTAATCAAGTTGGGTCTTCCCTTTCCTCTGGCACCTCTTGTAAAAGGCTGCCATTGGCTTTCAACAAACTCCAAGGTCTGCCCAGTTACTAGGAGTAACAATCAGGAAGCCAAGAGGGGACAAAATGGCAGATTTGTGTCCCTTAATGAAGCAAAGACCTACAGAAAGGGACCTTATTAAAGAAGCCATCAAACACGTCACTGTTCAGGAAGCAGGTCTTTGGCATAGTGCTGTTTTATAGCTTTGGAGTTGGCCTGAAAAGGGGGTATGGGCAGCCTTGGTTGGACTGTCATTTCCCGCACCTGTGATCTGCCACGAGTGGCTGCCCTCCATGCTTAATGGGCCCAGGACGAGACAATTAATGAACCTTCTGGTGGTTGATAGTTCTCCCTCTCTAGGCTGCCTGGTCCAAATCAAGGGGACAGGCTGCTCAGGACCTCAGTGTTGGGTTAAAAGTCTTCCTTCCTTCCTGTACAACTGTGATACACCTTCCCTGAGCCCCTGAATTATAAATTCCAACAGAGAGGGCTTGAGATCTTGGCTGCCATGACAGTACCCCATGGGAGGCATTTAGAGAGAAAGGCTTGTCAAAGGGCTTTAACACAGGAACCTCCTTCCGGAGGGTGAGGCTGAGAACCCAACATTTGAAGATCGCTGTATTAGGCTCCTTGGAAATATCTGTTGGTATGAGCCACAGTCCTGGGTGCTACGGAGGCTTCAGTAAGACACGGAACTGTGGGTTGTCCCTGTGGACACTTGCGGTCATGCCTCCGGTTCTGTGCCTGGCACACCCGGCTCCATCCATTCATTAGACAGCCATGGAGGAGGCACTTGAGGTGTGGTGCCGTGCCAAGACAGCTCACGCCTCAGGTCTCTTGGATCAAAGCTCTGTACACTTTTTCCTAGGAGAAAAGACTCAGGGATTATGTCTGACCTCTTCTTCTCTGGTTCTCTATGTTTATTTTTCACTTTAGTTCTCACTAGGAAACTAGTGAAATGTGAATAATGTCTGTGGTTTAATTAATAGTACTGCACCAACCTTCATGTCCTGGTTTTGATAACCGGGCTATGATCACATAAGACATTAACCCCAGGGGAAGCTGGGTGAGCAGTGGGTGGGATTCTCTGTACTATTTTGTCAGTGTTTTGGGGAGTCTAAAATTAGTTTCAAATAAGAAGTTTTTTATAAAAAAAAAAAAAGGAAATCTCTCCAAGAGCTTTGTTGACTCTGACTGTCTCTCCCCCATCTCTCTGGGTGTCTGTCTTTCTCTTTGTCTATCACCCTTGTAGTGGCTCTTGCCCCTCTTTTCTCCTCTTTCCCTTTCTCAGTCTTTATCTCGCCTTCATGTCTCCTCTCCACAAAAATCTGTTCTCCTCACAGATTTAACCTCCCCACAAATGAAACAGCTACTCAGTCATCAAATTCTGTTCCACTTACCGAGTAGCCACCAGCTCTCCCCTCCTCTCCAGGGCCTCTTCCCCAGTTCTTGGGTCACATTATCATTCCTCACACTTCACAATCACCTGATTATTCTGAGCCCCTCTGTGACTCCCGGCCACTTGTGTGGGTTCAGCTAGTTCATCCTCCACCATCCCGAAGCTCGGGTCAGGCGTCTTCCCCGTGACATCACTGCTGGCTCTTGATCAGGCCCGCTGGAGCGTCACTGTAACCTGGTCCTTTCTCCCCCACATCACCCTCCCCGCCAGTGGCATAACCAGTTCGAGTGTGTCCCAGAGCAAGGTCCCCCAGAGGCTCCCGCACATACTGGAAAGAACGGTGCTTCCTTCTTCTGAGGGCGACAGTGTGGGGTGAGGTTCTTGGGCTGGGTGTGAGGACAGGAGGAAGGGACAGAGGGCTCAGAGAGAGGTTTTCACTTCAGGGGAGAGAAGGAAGGATCTCAAGCCATCTCAGTGTCGTGGGGTTTCAGGGTCCTGGTGGCTGCTCTGCAGGGACCACACGAGATGCCAAAGCAGCCATAGAGTGAGGTCAGAGCAGCAACTGTGGCATCATCCTGCCACAGCCGGACCCTCCCTCTCAGCTCCTGGATTTCACTATGCCGCCTCTAGCCTTGTCACTGGAACGAGTTCGAGGCACATGCCTTAAAAGACCACAGACCGGACTAGGCCTCAGTGGCATATTCGTAGTTTGATAACTGCCTACCTCCTCCTGCTCAGCAGTTTGTGTTTCAGCAGCACCACACACAAAATCACAGTGGTGCAGCCTTGGGGCAGGGGAGTCGATAGGCTCACAAGCATCAATCGCTGGCTACAGGTGCTGCCTGCAGTGGGTAGGAGTAGGACTGCGCCATCCCAGGCAGTCCCGGGCGGTCCTGGGCAGTCCCGGGCGGTCCCAGGCAGTCCCGGGCAGTCCCAGGCAGTCCCGGGCGCTTCTGGCAAAGCAGGTTCTGGCAGCCCGGAGCCGGGCACCTGCAGAGAGACACAGGTGCTGGCCTGGGAGTGGACACAGCTGGGAGTCCACCCGCCCTAAATGGCAGAGGGGCAGAGAGAACACTGGGCGAGCAGGGCAGCGTCTGCCGCAAAGAACAGCGGTTGTTGTAATTTTAGGTGAGGGAACCTGGGAAGGCTCCTTGAGAAGGTGACATTTGAATTAGAACTGCAGGAAGTGCAAGCAGTTAGGCCCGTAACCCTAATTTCCATTACAGTGCCTGGCACTTAGCGAGTCCTCCTTATTATTTGTCCAATAGATGGCTGAGTGGATGAGCAGCGAAGGGTGTTCCCAGTCCCTTTGCATCTGCACGGGAAGAAAGGAACCTGGGCTCCTGGTCCCCACCCTGACGTCTGGTCTGATGCTGCAGTGGGTGGCGCATGCCCGCGGGGAGGTCCGGTCAAAGGCCTCCTCCAGCTTGACGGCAGGGAGCCAGCAGAGAATTAGCATCTCAAGTCCCACCACATCCTTAGGAAGAAAGCACTCTAAGTCTCGAGACGTGCAAACTTGCTGGGTGCGTGTGGGCTGCCTCTGGAGCAACAAATGAGCCTGTGCAGATGGCGCGGAGATAAATGGCGCCATCTTTTTACTGTAGCAGTACAGTCGTAATTTCCCAGAGACATTTATTAGGCGGCGTCTCCTTTCTGCAGGACTGTGCTGTGGCTGGTGCGTGGAGCCGCTGCAAGCAAGGTGTAGAGCGAAACCCAGTGCCGATGGTGCGGGGGGCACCCAAGTCTCTCCCGCTCCTTTCCTCCCATTCCCGCTTCTGACAATTTATAGTTTAGTCTGACGCGCGGATAGCCATGTTTCTCTAGTAATACGTATTCTTTGTAAGTGTTCCCTGCTGTGGTATATTCTAAGAGGACTCCATCAAATAATTATCTTCTCTTTTATTTATTCTCCTTCTTTTCCCTTGATCTGCATCACTATAAAATATTCCAACGGTCTCCTCTAGTAGAAAGCTTCTTCAGGATTGTAAAGTATATTTATATATATAGTATAAATCCACACTCGGCAGATCTCAGCATTCGACGCAACAGGGCCCTGCGCCTGTCGAGGGGTCTCGCTACCTGCCCCTGGGAGAGGGAGAGCTGAAGCCCGCTAGGCCCCTGGTTGGCCTGACATCTGGCCAGCCCTGGCGCTCCTGGCCAGCTCGGCTCAGTACACCTTCACCTGGACAAAGTGCCCTTCCCCCAGCCTCTGGCCTCCCCACCCAGGTTCCCTTTGCCAAGAGTTTTGGTTCAATTTGGTGCAACTTTCTCCACTTAGAATCAGCAACCTGTTTGGTCTTGTGTCCTCTGGCCCTTTCAGGTCTTATTGCTTCTCTGACTAGCCTGCCAGCTACTATAGACAGGCACTGTCTCTTCTGTCTTTCTTGATACCTGAAGCCTTCAGCACAGAGCTAGATGACTGTCTACGGTAAATACTGGTAGTTTTTGTCTTGAGTCCCTTCTCAGGAAACCTCGTCAGACTGGGCCCTTCATTCTAGGTCTCCTGTGTTCATATTAAGTGCAAATTTTAATATATGGCAGGAGGAGAAGAGGAAGTAAAAAGAATTAAGATGTGTTATGTACATGTACCAACTCCCCACAATGAACGTAATCTTTTTGTAGTACAAACGTGTACATAAAGATAACATGTACTTTTTACTTCCTCTTATTAGTACAAACATGTACTAATAAAAATTTAAAAATTACAAATTAAAAATGGATTGGGGATTAGCTTCGTGCAAGGTCCTGGGTTCATTTTCCAGTACAAAAAATAAAATATATATATGGCACTAGCAGTTTTGTAAAACTTTCTCTAATCAGATGACAAGTACAATCTCAGTATTAGAAACCTCTCAGGGGTCCCTCTGTCCCTCTTATGCCCAATGTATGAACATGAATCTGGAATATTTCTTGTTTTAGCCTCTAAATGCCCAAATGATGCAACTTGAAGGAAGAAGAGGCAGAATATTCCGGAGGAAAAGTCCAGCCCCTGGGTTTTGGTCAGATCCGACATTGTGTTTCTGAGAGTCATAGGACCTTTCTGCCCTTCATGGTCCTCATCTATAAAACACAGAAAGACAAAAGGTTACAAAAGCCTGAGGTCATTTGGTTCAGCTCTCTGCTTCTACCTGCTTATCTAACTGTCTTTCCAGGAAAGTCCACCCTAGATGGAAATTCAGCAAATTTACCTGTGCCTTTGACCTAGGATTTAACCACCTGGAGTGGGGAATGTCTTCCTTTTGCTTTTATATCTTGCTTGCAGTTTAAGTAGATTCTCTGTATTCTTTCAATTCCTAGGCAACCCAGGAAGTTGTAGGCTGGATGTGAGGAAGTGCGAGGAGGGAGGACGGTGTGAGGATGGGGTGCAGAACACCCTCAGGGAAATAGTTCCCTCAAGGAAATGGACCAAGGAACACCTGTGGTCCCTGGACATCCGCACAGGCCAGGGGTGCACCCTGGGGCACACCCTGGGTCACTGGGTTGGAGCCTCTGTGGGTTGGCCCTGCACCTACATTTTTCTAGAGCTCCCCAGTTGATTCCAAAGCTCCATCCAGGTTAGAGAGGGTCTACAGGGTCCTAGGGACCTTCCTCCTCACCTCCTGTACCCATAGGCAGGGGTTAGTTCCCTCAAGCGTCAACTTCTCCTAGCACTGGGCTCGGATGGCAGAATTTATAAACAAGGCAGCCAAAGCCATCGACTTCAGGACCATGGCAGTGACTGATCACACAGCCCTGACAGGAGCCCAGGCCAGCAGGAATGTTCCTGCATCAACAGCAGGGCCGAACAGGAGGCTGGGCCCTCCTTCCCTAGCAGACCCTGGTGATCCTGTACCCAGCCAGCCCTGCTCGGACGCACTGTCAGATACACTGCCTACCTGGCAAGTTGGACTGACACAGGTACGGCCCTTCCTGGTCACGTGTGGAGGACACGCTTCTGATGTCTATCTAAGTCAAGTTCCTGAGTATGTACAGGCTGCCTGCTAAGATCAGACGAGCTCCCTGCCTTCAAGAAGTTTAACCCCAACTCCTCATCCTCTGTCCTCCAGTTCTCCAAGCCCCAGACTGCTGTGTACACAGCTTCTCAATGCCAGAGCTCCTGGGGCTCCATCCCGTAAAACTCCTGTGGGACCCCCAGCATCTACCCGAGGTATCCATCCCTGCCCCCAAATGAGGCTGTGTATGCCGTAGTCCACAGCAGGGCAGGGGCTGTGTCCTAGCTCTTGGGAAGGAGATAGGACTCAAGTCACTCCTTTCAGAGTCTCCCATCTTGAACTAGACCCTACCTGCCTCTGCCTGCTGCCTGGTCTCAGTGACCTCTCTAACTTTGCTGGTGTGCATTTCTGACTTTGTGGACTTCTCCAGCTCATCTCTTCCATTGTCTTGTGCCGTCCCAATCTTCCCCCTCTTCCTCCACTTCTTCTTCCTCTTCTCCTTCCTCCTCCTCCCTCTCCTTTTCGTCCTCCTTCCCTCTCCTCTTCCTCTTCCTCTTTACTCTCCCCTTTTCTTGAACCCAGGACTTCACACTGAGCTACAGTCTTAGTCCTTTAAATTTTTTTTTAATGTTGAGACAAGTTCTTGCCAAGTCACTAAGTTCTCCAGGCTGGGCTCAAATTTTCGCTCTTCCTGCCTCAGCCTCAAAGAGTGCTGGGAGTACAAGTGCTCACCACCACACCCAGTTTCCATTGTCCCCTCCATGACTGCAAAAATTCCTTATTTCCAACATCTACTCTGTCCTCTCTACCTGCCCCACTCATCCCTCACTGAAAGTAGGAAAGTTCAGTTCAGGGTACAGCAAATGAGGTTTCCCATTCCCTCCAGGACACCTGCTGGAAAATACATTTCTGAGCTTTCCAAACCACAGCGTGGGTGGGGCACCACCTCCGGACATGGCCTGGTGGACGGGAGGGGCCCTGGGAAGCTTGTCCAGGGACTCTACGGCCTCAGAGCATTCTGTCTGATAACACCAGGCGTGGCCAGCTCAGAGGAGTCTCCCTTTCTACGGCCGGCCATTTGCTCCACTGTGGCAGGGGCTGGAGGGTGAGTGCGGCTAGCTGTGAGCTCAAGCTCCAGCAGCGAGGTGAGAAGAAATGCCTCTCCCCTGGCTCCTCTCCTCCTTGCTGCGGTGAGCTCCTCTCACCCAGGGACCCTTCCAGACACCGTGAAAGTTCAGCAGCAGCTGTTCGGCATTTACATTTTACACAGTGCAAGGTTATTTGACTGCCACGATTTGATCTTCTCTAGTTAATAACCTTGATGTATTGGAATAATAGTGGCAAAGCTCCATTCTTTTCCTGCCGGATCCCTGCCGCTTATGTGGAGGGTGAGGCTGGACTCTGTCTCTAGGAGCCTCGCTCTTCTTGTCCCAAAAGGAAGGGGACCCTGAAGGATTGGAGAAAGCCAGCGGGCTGTGGTTGTGAGCAAGTCTTGGTCAGCCTCTCCCCTCTGTCTCTCTCTCTGGGCTTAGCAGGACGCCTGGCTCCGGCCGCTCCTCACGCACCGCATCTTTCCTGACTGTCCTTGTCCCTCTCAGTCCAGAGCCACAAGTAGGATGGGATTCCGTCCTGATTCCTTTCCTCTCTGGGAGCCCTTCCTGGCAAGGGTTAACTGTGTGTATAAAATTGATTGCGATTTTAGTAATTCGGTATAATCACAGTCTACCAGCAGGTTGCTTTTCCAGCAGGAGGGTTTGGAATTATTTTCTGGAGTTTGCAATATAGAACTTAAATTAAGCCTCAGAAGTCAGGGGAGCTCCGCAGCATCCCTAATGCGGTGCTAAATTCTCAGCAGCACAGTCTCTGTATTAAAGCCTTTGCTGGCAATTAGGTTCATTAACTATCACAATACCTTATTTATTACTCGGCAGGCCATATGGTTTCCCAGCTAAAGAATGGCGCCCGTTCTCCTACAGACCATTTGGCATCATAAAAATGTTAACAAATAATATTATGGCTCTCGAGGGCACAAGGCCTTGCTGGGTTCTGGGTCTAAGCGGCGGGAGAGAATATGAAAACATTTTTCTTCTATGGCGAAATAAAAACTTCCTCAAGACAGAAGTATTCAGAGACTATCACACTTGCATAACATAAATGGGAGTTTTATTTACCCTCATAATGGTTGTGTCAATATTTGCATCAGCTGGGACTTTTATTCATCTTCCTCCTCACTCTCCTTTAGTGTTGTTTCCCCTTTCGTCTTTCCCCCCTTCCTTCGCTACTTCTGAAGCATGATACCAGGACAGCCAGCCGGCGCCACCCCAAGGGTGGGTGAGAGCTGACTTGGGGGTCTGGGGCAGCTTAGCCACTGCATTAGTCAGCTTTCTGTCGCTATAACAAAATACCTGAGATAATTGGCTTGCAAAGAGTAGAGGTTTACTTTGGCTTGCAATTTTGGAATATTCAGCCCAAGAGTGACTGGTCCCCCCTATTGCTTTTGGTAAGGAAGCACATCATGGCGGGGGCACTTGGTAAAGCAAAACCGCTCACCTCACAGCCAGGAAGCAAAAGAGAAATGAGGATGAGACCAGCATTCCACAATCAACCCCTTTTGAGGACATACCTCCAATGACTTCCACTAGTCCCTGCCCCCACTGGTCTCACCATCTCCCAGTACTCCCACCCTGGGGACCAAGCCTTTGACACATGGGCCTTTGGGGCACACTTAAGATTGCAACTGCAGCAGGCACTGAGCCCTGGCTGTCTTCTCTGCTTATCCCACTTCAGGCCTCATCTCCCTGTTCTGTCTCCAGCTGGTGTATTTAGCAGAAACTGGAGAGTGATATGGGTGCTCACACTGGTGTGGGTTGAGCAGATGCATTCTGCTATCCAGCCACTGTGGGGGGTGGCTATGAGAGAGGGCAGAGCAGGAGAGTAGACTTTGAGGGCTGGGAGAGTTGCACCTCAGAGGGCCAGTCTGAGAAAGCCATCGCCAGAGGACAAAGTGACTCCCTCTTCCTTATCCAGGGAAGTGAAGCCACAAAGCATTCAGCTTGGGGCAATAGCAAACATGCAAATAACAGAGGATCTCTCTGCCAGTTCACTACTGAGTAGGTCCTGGGGCTGTAGGGGGCTTCCTTTCTTTCTCCACTGTGGGCTTCTTCTAAAACGGAGGGTCACCTGTGCAGGGTTCCTATGCAGGTTCTAGAAAGTGCTTTGTCATTTATCATTTCTCAAGCCACCCTGGAGGCCTGGAGGGAAACCCTTTTTGGAAAAGAACACAACGAGATGGTTAAAATTATAACACTGGAGCAAGACACCCTAACCATCACTTAGCTGGGTAGACTTTCCATGGCTCATTTTCTTCATCTGTTATTGGGGATAATACCAGCACCTCTTTCATGGAGTTGTTCCCAGGACTAAGTGGGTCTCTCTCAGGACCTGGGACAGTGGCCGGCACAAAGCAGGCTGGACACTGGGGAGAGCTGTTGGGCCATCTCTTTTCTTTGCTTGGATGTTTCCTTTTATTCCAGCTATAATTTGGATCTGGAAAGTCCCCTAAAGGCCCATGTGTTAGGGACTGGTCCCCAGCTTGAGGTACTACTGGGAGGTGGTGGAACCTCTAAGAGGTGGCTCTAGGACCAGGTAGGGTGGCACCTGCCTATAATCCCTGCACATGGCCAGGAGAATCACCACAAGTTTGAGGCCAATGTGGGCTATGTAGTGAGTTCAAAACCAGCCTGAATTACAGTGTGACCCTGTCTCAAAAAAACAAAACAAAACAAACAAAAAGGAGGTAGGTCTAGTGGGAGGAAGTCAGGCCGTTTGGTCAGGTCCTTGCAGGGGATGTTGGGACTCTGGCCCCTCCTCTTTTGTTTCCAGGCTGCCGTGAGATGAGCAGCTTCCTCTGCCACATGTTCCCACCATGATGTGCTGCCTCGCCACAGCACCAAAAGCAATGGACTAACTGCCCTGGATTGAAATCTCCAAAGCTGTGAGCCAAAGTCAACCTTCCTTCTTTTTAAGTTGACCATCTCAGGTGTCTGTTCCAGTAACTCGACCTGGACCAACATGATCCCTTGGAGACGTCTGGAAGAGCAGACTGCTCCTGGCTCCCCCAGGCACACTGCATCGTCTGAAGTTGAGCCACGTGGACAGAGCAGTGCCAGGGCGACATCTGCTTGCATTCCTACAGCACTTCCTCTGTGCGTCCCGAGTCCTCGGGCATGCACACCTGCCCCACCCCACACCACGGTAGCTGAGGCTGATGGAGACCTGAGCGGAGTCAGAGAGTCAGAATGTCAGGCCGATGACACCTCGGAGGTGACCAGAGAAGGAGGTGATATAGATGGAGCCACGGTCATACCACGGGGGGGGGGGGTACAGAAACAAGTCCCTAGTGCAGGTCCCTGCACCCCAGTTCCACGCAGCAGACCTGTGAGGAAGGGAAGAGCGTAGCAGAAAGCTCACACTGCACAGATTCCATTAAGTGTTAGCTATAGGCAAGGCATAGAAAGGATCATGTTGTAATCACTGTCCACGGCTTGAGTTGTGCTGATTGCCACACAGGAACGTGGGGAGACCTGCCCTTAGTTCCTGGGCTGGGCCCGAGGTCCCTAGAGAGAGGTAGGCAAGTCCTAGCAAGGACAGAGTCAGAGGAAAGCCCAGTCCCCTTTCCAGGAGCCCGCATCACAACTCAAGGTGTGGGGATGGGCCACCTGCCCAGGCGTCTCCTGGGGCTCTGAACCTCTGTCCCAAGGCACCTCCTTCCCCTCCTGCTAGTTTTCTCCCTCTAGTAGCAGCTAACAAGTTTGGTTCCCCTTGATTCTCCCAAAAGGTTGCTCCCTGGAGGAAATTACTCTAGGAAGAAGGGTGCAAGGCCTGTGGTTGTACCGTGACAGTTTGCAAAGTCACATGCATGCATATGTGTGCGTGTGTGCGTGTGTGTGTTCCCAACACACAGAAAAGCAAACAGGGGCAGGGTCTCACTAGGCCTTTGCCCCCAGCCAAGCCTAGAGGGAGGAAGAGCAGCGTGGGATGGGCAAGGCGATCCAGAGAGAACATACCCAAAGCTGTGACCACGAGGAAGAGAGAGGGGAAGAAGCCGAGGATCAGGAGATCGTTTTCAGGAACATTAGACAGAGACTGGAGAGGAGAAGTGGGTGATTTTAATCCCATGCAGCTGCTGGAAATTAATTTAATTGTGCTGGCGCTGGCTCTCCTTCCTTCCAAGCCATTTCATCCAGGGCCTGATGGAGTGCTGAAACTGGAGAAGGCGGCCCAGCCCTGCCCAGCAGCCTCGGGGATGCAGAGGCAGGCCAGCCTTTCTGTCCTTAGGACTGCTACGGGAGCCGGTGGGTAATCTGTCAGTCTTTCCCCTGACCTAGACTTTTCTCTTTTCAGAAGGGACTGAGGTGAGAGAATAGGAAGAATTTCCCAACAGCACAGAGTATGAACTACGCAGTGCATGAAGAGTGCTAGCTAACAGCCATCTTCCTGGGGGCCAGAGAGACACTGGCTTGAGGGTCAGCCTCCCTGAGGGCCCGGACCCCTGCAGCGCCCCCTTCCGTGCGGGCGCGAAGCCCGCGTGGCATTCAGACACTGCACAGAACTCGCTAGATCAAGGAGATTTGACCGAAGGCTCTCTGTCCTAGAGGAACGTTAGAATTCCCTAGGAGCTGTAAAAAAGACACTAGCGCCAAGGTCTTGCCACTGGAGGTTCTGACTTAGTTCAGAATTAAGGCCTGCAGCGCGGTCTGGACAGTGATGGTTTTTAAACCTCGCTGCTGATTCTAACGTGGTCCAGGGCTGAGAATCAGGTTCAAGAGGACTCACTCGGCGCGCGTCCTCCTCAGTTCTGCCTGTGGCCACCAGAGGGCAGCAGGGCTCGGAGGAAGGGCCCGCAGGTGGGCTCGGCCGCGTTCCGCCGCGCCCCAGGCTGCCCGGCCGCTTTCTCCGGGTCCGGCCTCCAGGGAACGCGGGGCAGGCGCGGCCGGCGCGGGGCTGAGGGCGACGCTGCAAGGGGGCGAAGCGGCCTGCTGGCGAGATCAGGGCCTGAGCAAGTCAACCTGGCTTAAAAGACTTTAAAAAGCGTTCCTGATTGAGATCTCCCAGGCCCAACTCCTGCAGCAAGCAGGGCTCTCTGCTCCGGTCCCTGCCCAGCTCTGCACAGGTGGGCGCCTGCTGTGGGCCGCAGCCACGCACGGGGCGCCCGCATATACAGCAGAGAAATCGTTTGCCTTTCCGCAGGAGGAGCCAGCGTTTGGACTCCAGGGGTTGTTTGACTCACTGCTGTTTTCTCTGGAGAAGAGTAAAGCAGAAAGTTCCTTTACTTTGGCTCGGAAGTGGCACACGTCACCTCACTGAGCACATAGAAGCGGACGGGTGGATCAACCTTCATCTCCAAGAAGAATATCAGCAGTGGAAAGATGGGAAACTGAGCCATCTGTCTGTTTAGGAGAAATGGAAGGCGGCATATCTACCACTGATAACATCTGACTTCAAAAATGAAAAATGGAGCTGGGCAGGTTGGCACATGCCTGTAATTCCAGCACTCGGAGAGGCTGAGGCAGGAGGATCGCAGGTTTGAGCTCGGCCTGGGCAATTTAGCCACGGAGCCAGACGCTGTTCAAAATAAAAAACAAATTTTAAAAAGGGTTGGGGATGTAGTTTAGTGTGAAGACCCTGGATTTAAGTCCCAGTAACACACACACACACACACACACACACACACACACACACAAAAGAAAGATGGGGAGGCCTCTCTGCTACATTCCCAGTCCTTCCTCCCCGGTTCCATCTCCTAGACACCGCGTAGGTTTTTGCTCAGTCTTGCTCTTAGAGCTGCCCACAGCACAGCACCATGATTCCCCTTCCCTCAAACCACAAGGCTGCTTCATGGTAAAATAAGTTGCTGACATGTAGTAGGTGCACAATAAACATTTGTGAACTCAGAATGCTATTAATCTTGTCTTGAGTCTAACTTGCATGATGTTTAAAATCAACCTATAAAGAACGTCTAGATCCTTGTCTGCCTAGCTTCAAAGTTCTCCCCATTGTTATCCTGAAAATATTAGGGGACAATTTGTTATAAACACAGGTTCCTGAATCTCACCCCACCTGCCCACCCACAGAGAAGGTGGGTGGGTTTCAGCGGGAGTTTGAAAACTTGAGTTTCTGCCAAGTATTTGGAGTGATTCTCACATTGTCACAGCGAGTCCGCCGCTTCCCCTCCCCCAGCCTGGCTGGGCTCTGTCCTGTTTCGCCTTCAGCCCTGGTCCGGGGAGACAGCCTGCGGGGCTGCAAGCCTTCTGTCCCCCAGAGGTGTGCGGGGGAACTGTCCTCCTCACCTCCGGCAGAGGCCTTGGGATCCTCTTCAGCTGCGCAGAGCTGCTTGCTCTCAACGGCTCACCTTCTCTCTTCTCGGCTTGGCATGGGGTGGGGCCTGAAATGGGGTCCTTGGGGGTGTAGTTCTGGTCTCACCCTCTACGGAGGGAAGGGTTGAAAGAGGCGTATCAGGACCTGGGCTTTTACCTCTGTATTATCCAACACCCTTGCCCCGCCTGGACCGCCATCAAAACCCTCTTCCCGCTGTCCCAAGGGCCGTGGACCCTGAGGATTTCTGCAGTGGTTTCTCCCTTCTCACAGAGCCTCGCCAGACCGGTGGCACAAGCCTACAAGCACAGCTGCTGGGGGGGGGGGTGGAAGGGAAGGCAGGAAGATTGTGAGCTCTAGGCCAGCCTGGGCGACTTACCAAAAGCCTGTTGCAAAAAAAAAAAAAAAAAAAAAGGTTAGGAAGGTGGATATGGCGGCCCCTGCCTATAATCCCGGTATTTAGGAAGGCTGAGACAGGACAATCATAATTTTGAGCATGCCTAGGCAATTTAGCAAGACAAGAAGAAAGAGGAGGGGGCGGGGAGGAGAGGGAAGAAAGAAAAAAAGAAGGGCTAGGAGCCAAGTGTGGTGATACATGTCTAATCCCAGTTCTCTGGAAAGCTGAGGCAGGAAGTTCACAGGTTCAAGCCCAGCCTGGGCAATTTAGCAGTTTAGGGAGGCCCTGTCTGAAAAAAAAAAATTAAGAATAAAATTTAAAAGGCCTGAGGATGTAGCTTAGTGTGAAATTCCTGGGTTCAATCCCCAGTACCACCACCAAAAGGAGCGGGGGTATGTAGCTCAGTGCAGGGTGACTGCCTAACATGCTGGAGGAAGTATAGGAAGTGACTTCTAGGAGCCCAACTAGATTGCAGGGGTCAGACATAATTAAAAAGGGATACAGTTATTAAACACTTACCACCGTACTTTCTAAAAATTGGGCTAGGTACCATTATGTATATTATATTAAAACATATGCCAACATTGAAAAGAACTATGTATCTTTATTACTAGCTCCAGTTTACAGATGAAACACAGTTAGATGATTCACTCAGGACATGCAGCTACTAAGTAGCAAAGATATGATTTGAAGTCAGACCCTTCTGGCAAGCTCCAAAGCTCAACCTCAAAACTATTATCTTTTCCTTTCTTTTTTGTGAGAATCTTTTTGTTTACTTCTTGTATTCTGAGTAACTACTTAGAAGATAACAATACACAGTGTAATAACTGTTGCTATTCTCTTATTACTTGAGTTTGAAATTGTGTTTTATCTTTTCATTAAAAAGAGATAAGGCCTCTTCTTAGTCTCAACACACAGTGCCTAGGGCCAACCGTGGTCTACCACAGTGCTTGACACCTGACAAATTGCACTGATTTCAAATGCAAAGAGAAAAATGACAAAATTGCAATGTTTAAAAACCTTTGTTTAAATGACAAGAAAATACCATTATGACAAGTAGTCAAGCACAGCTCACATCTTAGAGAACTTTACAAAATGATGTTCAGCGAGAGCATGTGCATGTTCTGATAATCGAGGGTGGCTTCTGAAGGGGAACTCAGCATCTTCCACCTCCACAGGCCCCACCAAAATCTCATTGGACTCAGAGATTTCAGCCAGTGTATCGATTGTCCCCTGCCTCGGCGTCCCCCATGGAAGCATAAATGAGTGCAAGAGGACCAGAGTGAGACATCAGGAGAGTCCGCTTTCACCAACCCCCGACGACCACTTGTTACACGGTCTCCCTCTCCACCACACAGCGGTGATGTGTTTGTCCTGCCCGCCTCCGAAGGAGGGACAAGCTCAAGCAAAACCACGTTTTGGAAAGAAAGCATAAAGTCCCATTGCGTATCTGAAGAGCCTAGAGCATGAAGGATGATAATCTCTCAAAACAGACACGTCGGCTCAAAACAAGGGCACGTAAATACTTTCTGCATATTTTAAAAAAATGCCAGTGTCTTCTGTTATTCTGTTCTCTTCTCGAACTCATGGGATTTGGATTTCTTAAGGATCATCACTGACACTTCCACAGCACATGCCCTGCCCCGTGTACTGACCCATCCTGTGAAGTAAACAGATCTCTCTGCCCTTGTTATTTCATAAGAGAGGAAGGAGAACGGAGCCTGGGAGAGGGAAAGTGACTTAGTCGGGCTCACCAACGAGCAAGGACGAAAGTCGGCAAGACAGCCCTGGACTCAGCCCAGGCACTAGCGTGTGACCCTGAGCTGTGAATGTAAGTCTCTGAACCTGCACTTTCTCATTTGGAAATAGGGACACTACTGTCTGTCTGTCGGATTCTTACAAAACAGCACTCTAAACTGGGTGACATATAAGCAGCAACGTGTATTTCTCAGAGTCCTGGGATGGCAGATTCAGTGGCTGGTGAGAGCCTGTTTCGTAGTGCATAATGGCTCTGTCTCCCAGTGTCCGTCCATAGGCGAAGGGGAAGACAGCCCTCCGTGGCTTTTTTTGTGGGAACTGATCCCATTCAGGAAGCCTCCACCCTACGACCTAATCACATCCCATAGGCCCCACCTCCTAATACCATCGTGTTGGTGATCAGCTTTCAGAATATGAATTTTGGGGAACATAGACATTCAATCCATAACAAATACCCCTCTTTGAAATGGGTATGCAGCAGTCATATCCTTCTCCCAGGATTATTTTATGGTTATATGAGAAAAAACGTGGAGTCATTCAGCCCATTTACTATGCAATTACTGCTCACTTATGATCACCACAGTTATTATCACAGCCTTCGTGCATATTCTCCTTTCTTCTCTGAAGCCTCTTTTGAACTGACACACACACATAAACCCTGCTTGTAGCAATAAAGATCTCAGAACTGAGCTCCTTGGGGAGACCAGGCCAAAATGTCAGCCCGACTTTGGTTTCATTCTCAAGATCACACGAAGAAGGCAAGAAAGTTCAAAAAGAGACGGCAATGTAGACAAAAAGTGGCGAGGAGGTGCACCCCTCGAAGCCCGGCTCCACGAGGCCCATATGTTAATGCTGCAGACCAGTTACACACCCTGACGGACCCACGTTGTCATAGGGAAATATAAACAAGCTGGTTCAGAGGCCGATTCACTCTCAGCTGGGTTGTCAAACTTACACTGCCTGGCTGAGTGCTGAGGACAACTTCCCCTGCCCCCTTTTTGTGCAAGGGACACAGGGACAGACCCCTGGGAGGCCTAGCTAGCTTGCCTGTCAGGACCTCAGCTCAGCGCCTAGTGCTTACCTCCTAGATCTGGCTACCCCTCTACCACTGTTGATGAGCTGGTTTTGTGTACAATTTGCTTCAAATTCTGATTCAATCCCTGCAAAGAGAAAACCAGAGAGGAGGCACAGAAGCCGGTCACCAGAGCCTCAGCCCGATATGGCATCTTCTAGCCTCTTGAAATCCCACGGCACACATGGCGACTTGGCAGAGCCAATGAGGACTGGGCCTTCGTCTCTGGTCTGGCCGTCTCTGGGTTCATCCAGATTTCAATATTCATGTATATATGTAACAGGATTTATATCCATTCTTCCTTATCCCTCCATCATGTTCACCATCCTTCTCCTTAGCCTTCTTGGTACCCGGCAAAAGAAATCTGGTTGGAATGGCTGCAAGACATCACAGTGCTGTTCCCTTCTCCTTCAATACTTCTCTTTTCCTCCCACCTGTCTGTCCAAATATCCTTTGATGATGAGGCTATGTGCCAGGCATGGGTAACCTTGGAATTAGACTTTTTTTTTTTTGAGACAATGTCTTGCTTTATTGTGCAGACTGACCTTGAACTCACTGTGTAGCCCAGACTGGCCTTGAATTTGCAGCGATCCTCCTGCCTCACCCTCCTGAGTGCTGGGATGACAGGTGTGTGCCACCACACCCAGCTTGGAGTTAGACTTCGAAGGAGAAATGGCTTTGGCCCAGTGAGAGATTGGTACCTCAGCTGGCAGGCATGGCTCAGCAGAGCTGTGGAAGCCCGACAGGCCTGCATGCTTGGGGAGCAGGGAGGGGCTCACTGGGTGGGAATATGGCACCAGCGTGTAAAGGTCTTACGGGCCTCAGCATGCCGCTGAACGTAGGCCATGGGAAGAGCCATCGAAGGGTTCTCAGTAGGGGGTGGCAGATCTGTCCTTTAGAAAAACAATCCCAGTGGCCATTTGGAGGAGCTCTTGCCAAGACATGACCAGAAGCAAGTTGGTAAAGTTGGCCAAATCCTCCTCCAAGATCAATTCTGCCTCTGTTTCTTTTCAGGCTATTTCCAGACAAAGATGTGTCAGAAGACATAAAAGCAAAGGACAGAAACTTGTGAAAAGCTCCAAGGAGCAGGGGGCCAGGATGAGGTGAGGCCAGCATGGTGCGTATGTTGCAAAATTTAAAGGGACTTCACTCTTAGAGCCGCACGAGTGCCTGTGAACGATGTCACTTAAATTCTGCCTGTAGCTGCTCTGGTTGCCTCACTCAGGTCCTGGCCCTGCAGATAAGCCTGTTACTGCTTGCCCCATGGATGGGGGGCACTTGCGGCCTCCCTGAAGGGAAGGACGGGCATTCATTTATAGAATGCTGAAATGCCAAGGTAAGAACTCTGGCTGGCCTTGGGGGCAACTGGGATCCAAGTCCCAGTGGTATACTTTGTGATCTCAGTCAAGCTGTATAGCCTTTTTTTTTTTTTTTTTTTTTGGTGCTGGGGCTCGAACTCAGGGCCTTGTGCTTGTTAGGCAAGCACTCTAACCACTGAGCTAAATCCCCAGGTGTATAGCCTTATGATGTTGCGTTTCCTTATTTATAAACTGTGAAGCTGGATATAGTGGCACATGCCCATAATCCCAGCATTCTGGGAGGCTGGAGCAGGAGGATTGCAAGTTCAAACCCAGTCTGGGCAATTTGAAGAGGCTTAGCAAGATCTTGTCCTAAAATTAAAAATAAAAAAGGGGGTTGGAGATGTAGCTCAGTGCAAAAACCCTAGGTTCAATCCTTAGTACCACAATAAAAAAGAATGACTGAATAAATGAGTGAAATGTTAAAATGACATATTGTTATGTAAAAGTGTTGTGTAAATTTCAGGCATTGTCACTCATTTTATCTTCTTGGCTGGCACGCCCTCAGCAAGCAGGGACATAATGACGCCTGAAGATGTTTCTATTGGTAGCAGTACCAATCAAAGCGACTGCCGCATGGCTACCTTGGTGCCTGTGGGAGGACACATTCCTCTCACTCCCCTGGCTGTTAATTATTTGAGCTTGAATCTTACATTCTTGAGAACATGCTGCCCATTTGTTTAAAAGTCTTTGGGAGAGAAAAAAGAATGAAGCACGGTCTCATTGTATTCTTCCTCCGTTTGGACAAATACTGAGTATGCACCTACTAAATACCAAGCCTGCCCTGGCCGTGGGGTACAGTGTGAGCCAGAGTCCAGCCCTCTGCCCTCATGAGGCTTAAGGGAATGGAGGGAGTTCCAGGAGGCTCCAGGGAGGCTAGCCAGGGAATAAACAAGCAGGCCTATAAACAGGGGAAACAACTTCCAGGAGTAACAAGAGCTGGGAGGAGAGCAGGGCAGAGGGCCTGGGGGCAGGGGCAGGCAGGAGGCAGCTCCAGATAGGGCAGGTGTGGGGAGGATCCCTCAGGGGGAAGTGCTGTTTGAGCTGAGATCTTGAGGATAAGGGTCAGTGGAAACAAGAGTTCAGCATTGTGTGCTGGAGGGAGAGATGTGCAGTCAGGGGAATCAGAAGCACAAAGGCCCAACATGGAACTAGGTGGAACCAGCAATCCACAGTTACATTATCTACTTCAAGTCAGGTGTATGGTATTTGGGGACGATTTCAGAACACAGGAGGAACAAATGTGCTTCTAGGTCTGATGCAAAGTAGATTTGTATCTCATTATTCGCCCCTCCAAGAATATCTTCCTTTCCTTTCTAGAACCCCAGAGCCATCAGTAGTGGAAGCACCTGGTTGTTTCCTGGCCTTCCTGACCTGCTCCTGTTCTCCATTCTGCCCACTTCTGCTTCTGTGTGCCCAGGCCCTTAGCACCTGGGTTCCTTCACAATGTGGGTCAAAATCATGATGGAGAGAACGTCTTCCTTGAAATACACACACATTAGACCTTCTCCCTACCTGAGAGTTCACGGAGTATTCCAGAAGGGCACAGGGAAAGCACACTTAGTGACACAATCAGCTCAGCATCTTTGCATTATCCACAACCCGAGACTCCCAAGAGGGACAACTTGATCAAGGACAGAGAGTCCTTGCCCGGGGTTCTAAGGACGTATTTGACAGAGGGAGCCTTGAACCTAGGTCTTCCAAGTAGAATCTAATGTGCACATAGTTGTTGCATGCTTTCTCCATGCCTAACGAACAATCAGTAAGTAAACATCCCAGAACCTTCTAAAAGTGCTTGCTTTGGCAGCACATATACCAGAACCTTCTAAAAATGTTGGGAGAGAAAAAAATTACCATCTCTCCATAATTAATTTTTTTCTCTACTATAGACACCAGGCAGTAAATGCCATAGAAGAAAACCTCTCTGGAAACATTGGATATTAAGTCTTTCTTTGGAAAGTTCTACACAGTCAAGCATTAGTATGTTGATTCAAATGCTTTCCCTTGAAAAACAATCTCCAATGACTGACAGCTCCCACAGAAAGAGTTTCAGTAAACCGGAGAAATCCAGGCCTTGCGGTAGACCATAGTCAATTTATGATCTTTCCTGCTTTGCACCAAATTTCTCTTCCAGGTAATATTTTTGGCATTTTATTTTTAGATGTCAGTGAGGGAGTGGGAGAGGACTCTTTTTAACTGAAGTCTAACATAAATATCACTAGAATCATATGTGATTTTAACCTATACACAATTTTAACCTATTCTTAGGTGTACGATATAAGTGACAGCTTAAAAAAAAAATAAGACTAGGCTGGGTGGATATGCACTGCAACTCTAATCCCACAGGTGACATTGCTTTTCAATGAACTGCTGCCTGCTTCCCTAAGCATGGGATTCAGGCTGAAGGTGTCTGAAAAAGAGCCAGATCTCGAAATAAGGCAGACCTCAATCATTCCCAGCTCGGCCTCTTACAAATTGGAGATATTGGCCCAGTTCTTTAACCTCTTTGAGATTGCAGAGACTTTATGTATCTTCATTGTATATTTGAGGAAACTGAGGCTTAAATTAAGAAATCTGCTAAACATTATATACTATGAAATGACAGATCTGGGTTTGAAACCACATCAGTATGATTCCAAAGACTGTACAGACAGTCTTCAGGGAGTTACGACTCATCTTTTTTTTTTTTTTGTACAGTTCTATACATCTTGTTTATAGGGGCCCAATGCCTTTTTTTGTGCAGTACACCTTGTTTACACAGTACTATAATTTTTGCTGACTGTACTGCACAGTACAGAACTGTAGTTTTATGTTCTGTTATACATTATAGAATTTCATGTAAGAGTTCTGCAAATAAAAGCAAAGTCATTAAATTGGAGTTTCCAGCAAAGTCATCACGTTAGAGTTTCTTTCGACCATTTCTTTGTTCTGAATACTGTCATGTACATACTATATCCAATTCCTCATTTATCGACCAATTTATTTACCAACCGGGTCTCAGGAACATAACTCGGTTGTTAAACGAGGAGCCTGTATACCATGACTGAAAGACCTCCAAAAATTAATGCTAAGTATTTGGAAAGTTCTTATGAAAGGTCTCCGAGAATGATTGAGTGGCTTCCTAGACATCCTCATTATGGCCACAACTGGTTCTGGCCCCAACCCCCGGCTCTGACAGGCCACGTGGCTTTGGAAACATGTAACACCTCTCTGCTCAGCTTCCTCTCTCCTAAAATGACGGCGTTGGACTAGAGGATGTTTGAAGTCCCTTTTGGTTGTAAGAGTCTGTCAGGCATTTTGAAGAGGGCAAGCTGTATATGCTTATGGAAAAGCGATCCCCTCCCTTCTAACTGTACCCAGTATATGGGAGCAGGCACCAGTGCCCCGTGGGGCCTCACTGAGAAATAAGCAGAAGAGCTTTACCAGCCTGTCCGTTTTGCATATTATCTATCCACTGTCTCATTTCTTACTCTGAACCTATAGGACACACAGGAGGTGCGAAAGGAAGAAGTCATAACCTACTACCTCCTTCCATTCAGCCTGTCCCCTCACCCCGAGGGGAGGCAGTGTCTTTACTTCCTTCCAGGACCTAGGATCACCTCTTCCCGTTCCTGCAATGTTAGTTTAGTGCCTCGAACATCTTTCCGCACCTTTTGGCAGTACAAAGGATGCCCTTTGGTAAAGCTTCTGTCCAACTTTTCCTCCACTGCTCCCCTCTGGGTTAGGCTGGCAAATTACCTTTTCCTCTGCTTGTGTGGGGAACTGTGAATAAAATCAGGTCATAGGGAAAGCTTGTTATAGATGGGTGCTCCTGCTCCCAGGCAGGCTGGAGGGGTCCCGGCATTCAATTCCCAAGAAACAGAGCCTTCTTCCCTGCTTGGGACGGCCTGGTGATTAGATCTGAAAAACTCAGGGGTTCCTAAACCAGCTTCATCTCACTTCCTTCCTTTCCCCAAGGCCTGTGGCCTCAGGAAATTACCTTATCTCCCTGTCTCAGTTTCATCAGCTGTCAAATGGGAACAGGAGTACCCACCTTCTGGGATTATCTGGGAGATTAAAGGACATGACAGGTGTCAAGGGCTGGGCCAAGTTAAGTCCTCATTGTGTGTTAGCTGTGGTTATTCCCGTGTAAGCAGAACTCAATACATGTCATGGCAAAAATACATCGAAGGCATGGCTTAAATTTGTTTAAACCTATCAAGCCAATATTCATTCTACATAAACTGCAGAGTTTATCATCCTGTTGGCAGAAGCTCTCCCAAGACTGTGGGAAGTTAGCAAGACCACAGGGGCTGGAGAAACCAGATTCTGGCTTCTTGGGTTACACTGAGTGCTCTCTTTGTTACTTCCTGTGTGGAGCTGTCCCCTCAGTGCCTCACCCACCCCACCCACTGTTATTTTGGGAAACAAAGAAACAAGGACGCTAAGCCTCCTACCAACTGCCCTTCCTGACTCCAGCTTGTTTATTAGACTATAAGCATCCTGAAGGCAAACTTCAACTGGTGGCAGACCACAGGTCCACTGGGATTTTAAACAAAGAAGCAACACAAGCACCTGAGAGCTGGAAGTGGCCTCCTCTTCTCAGAGATTTTGCAGAGATCAAACTGTTCAGTAAAGCAAAATAGGGGCTGGGGATTTAGCTCAGTGGTTAGAGTGCTCGCCTTGCAAGCACAAGGCCCTAAGTTTGATACCCGGCACCAAAAAAAAGAAGAAGAAAAGCAAAATAAGTTGCCACATTTGGGAAACTGCCATCCCTGCCAATTCATGATTAATTTATAAGGAAGACTGGCTCTTTTAAGGAAAAAGCAATAGAGAGGAGAAGAAAGAAAGAGAGAGAAAGGAAGGAGGGAAAGAAGGAAGACTGGACAAGGAGAAGCAATGAAAGCTGTGGATCTGGGATGGGTAGAGGGCTTACTTAATGCTTTCTCCTGTCCTCAAGGCCCTTGGTGACTCCTGGTCACCAATTTAATGATGGTAAATATACATGGTCCTGGTGAACTAGGTAACACCAAGGAGGTAGCCATTGTCCCTGCAAGTTTCAGCAGGACAACTCAGTATCTGGCTAATAAACAATGGCAAAGAGAAGACATTATGGCTGATAGATAGTTTCCGAACACTGAGGCACCCTCAGAAGATCTCTTTTCCTGCTTTCTCATAATGCCCCTTCTTCTTTCTCCCCTTCCAGTTAGAACCTAGGACTCTGGGCATTTCTCCACCCAGCCAGCACAAGAGATCTTCGGCTGCAGACTGATAGGCTGGAGCTTCTTTGCGAGGCCAAGTGCACACTCACCTGCTCGCCTTTCTTACCCAGAAGAGAAGCAGACAAGGTGGGTGGACAGGAGCCAGGAGCTGGCAGCTTCTCTGCAGACCCCCCGGTCTTGGCAGTGTAATGCTAAAGGTTAATAATAATCACAACAGGCAGCCCATCATTGCCTCCCTGTCTGGCTGAGAGGTTTACAACTTAAACTCATGGCAGGGGGAGAAATTGGCTCAATCACTTGGAGTAATGGTACATGGAGAGCCAGTTGGGCATGACTGCTATTTAACTCAAGGAAACCAGGCTGCTGCGCTGAACGTACGTACACACTAATAAACACGTCATGCTACGAGGTGAAAATTAACACCACCCCCTGCCCACCCGGCCCGCTTGCCTCACTCTCCACTGAATAAACGGGATCAGCCTGGGAGAGCAGGGTTGCAAATAGCCGCGCTCATCTACAAGCAGAAGCCAAGAATCACAGGCTGCACTTCATTTTTTTAAAAGAGATTTAAAATTGATCTATCACAAGATCTTATCCTAAATATTTGTATTAAGGCATTTGGTAGAGTCAGGGTGGAAAGAATGTGCAACATTAATACTAAATACCAAATAATTTCAGCTCTGTGGTTTCTGTTTTCTTTTGGGAAAGGGACCCAGGTTGATCTTAGACTTCTGGGCACAAGTGATCCTTCCATCCCAGCCTCCCAAGTGCTGGGACCATAAGCAGACACATGATGTAGGGTTTTCATGTCTTTTTATTGTGGGCACACTTTGTGCATCCTCTTGGTGACTCCGGCGAGGTGAGTACTATTAATGCCCCAGTTTACAGATGAGAACTTTGCAACCCACAGACTTAAAGTAATTTTCCCGAGCTCACTCAAGAGCTATTGGTAGACACAGAACGGAATATAGACTAAATCAGAGCCCAGGGATCTAGGCTCCTCCCATCTTGGCTCTGCCACAGTCATCACTCAGCTTCCAAAATATCTAGACCTCTGGGGTCAGGTCACAGAAAGGGAGAAGGAATTCAGGGCTCCGAGCAGGACTTTCTGTGGGCCAGTCCTGGAAGTGGCACAGGGACTTCCACTTACAGTCCACTGAGCAGAACTTGATGACACATCCTGCACCTAACTGCAAGGGAAGCCTGAAGATGTAGTCCCAGGTATGCTGAGGAAAACATCTGGGAACAGCTGGCCAGTCTCTGCCACCCATGGAGGAATAAAGTGACTCCATCAGTATGGTGCCGATGTACATTTCATGGGCTAGTGCTGGTTCAGACACAGTCCGCCACCTGCAGGGATCAGATGGTCTCACTTTAGCCTGAACTGTCGAACACAGCGCTGTTCAGGGTGTCAAAAACGAGCCCAGTGTGAGAGTAGCAAGCAGGTGATTCAAATCAACTCATTCCATTTCAATTCAATGCAACTTAATAAATACCTATCAAAACTTTTAGGGTATTGAGAAAAGTAGTTCTAGGCTACTGGGTAAAACATGATCTGAAATGGAACCAGTTATACCTTTCACATGGTGTATACAATTAAATTCAACAGACATCGTCAGCCTTTACCTAAACTCCATTGATCATTCAAGGGTTGGTAGAATCCTACAGCTACAAAGAATTCTGCTCTAAATGCTTGAGTACAGAATGGTTCTCCCTCTCCTGAATTCTTAAAGCACTTGTCTGTGTCATCCATTCATTCACTCACTCGTGTATGCACACGTGTGCACTTAGTTCATCTGGTTACATCTACCCTGCTCGACAGTGTGCTGGGCTCTGGGCTTGGGATGTGCAGATGCTAAACTGAACAGGACTGAGGTCTGGCCTTCCAGAAACTCACAACGGAGAGGGTGGTCAGAGGCATATAACTCAGTCAGATACAAGGCAGATGGTGGTAAATACTATGATAAATGTTCAGACAGTGCTAAAGGACTTATGGAGGAGGGGGAAATTAATTCTGACTGGGGGTGGGGTGAAGAAGATTACATCAAAGATCCAGCAATGACTTCTAAAGGAGACAAATGAACCTGGCATGGTGAGGGAGGCCGAGAGCAAGTGTCTGGCTCAGAGCTCGCAGCAGCCCTCCCTTGAGGGGCATCCTGCAGACTTCTGCCCACTCAGCCCTAAGGGGAAAATAGTGAGCTCTTCTCTAGGGAGAAACCCAAGGCTGTCCTTCGCATTAAAAATTCATGCAGATTTGGAATTCTACTCTACAGGATATTAGCCTCTGTTTTGCTATCATAATTTAAATATAATTGGCTTAAATTACCTGTCTTTGAGTAAAATAATTTCATCTTGTGGCATGTGTACCTCTGACATATCACTTCTATTTGCAGAGTAACTTCTCTAGAAATTCAGCATCCACCTGAGAGTGTGTGGCTGCACCTTGCCTCTTATTCCCATCAGGATGAATGAAGTTGGTCATGCATCACCCAACAGTGGGATTCATTGTGACAACACATCATCAGGCAGTTTTGCCATGTGACTATCACAGAGTGACCTTATATAAACTCATGTGGCTACAAAGTCATTAGGTCATATAATCTTCTGGGACAATCACCATAGATATGGTCCATCCTTAACCAGAATGGTGTTGTGCTGTACATGACCATATTGTGCATTAAGGACTGTCTGCTGGTCGTACCATGTTTTGTAACAGGAAAAATAAATGACCAGGTGAGTGAGGCCTGTATTAGACTAATAAAGTGGTTTTCATACACTTCTTTCACATCAGGGGAAGGTACATAAAATAACACATCTCCATAGAGGATGAGGAGTTGTACTCGTAGGTTGTCTCCAGGCGTGAGATGTCCCCCTGCATGCCTGTCCCCCTGAATGCCCTTCTTGGCTTTGTCCATAACTGCTGCCCTCCTGTTATAAAACAGCTGCCGTGGGCTGAAATCCACCATCAAACAACTCCCAAGTGAAACAATTGGCTATTTAAAGTTAAACACCAAAAGAAAATGTTACATCTTTCTCCCTCCTCCCGGCCCCCCAACAAAGAAAACACCAGAGTGTTTTTTATAAAAAAAAGCTGTTTCCCCATGAAGATTTGGGGTTAATTTTCAGACTGGTGCCTGGGGATTTAGCTGTGGGACTCCCATCACCTCTAATGGGAGCCATGCCGCTTCATTTCATGCACACTCTATGGAAAATGTACCCCTTGATAGCTACAAAATTTTAGTTTTGAAATTGAAGCTGTCTTTCTGAGAACAAAGCAGATTTCCAGAAACGCCAGAAACTATTCAGTGTTGGCCTGGGGCCTGTGTGTGTATGTGAATGTGAAAGGGGGAGAATGCTTTTCTCTAACTGCAGATGCCCCTTTCAAAGACAACAGCATTAAAACATTATGCCCAGTAGCTGACAGCAGTGGTTGTTGTGCCTCACCCCAAAGCTTTGTGAGGAACACATAAAACCTGGCACATGGTTTGTGACACCCAGTGAAACACTGTGCTTTTCCATAATAACCTGAGCCCTGCTGCCTGTCATTAAGGGACCTCTCTTATTAAGCATCTCTTTTTTAAATGGCTGCCATCATCTGGTCCCAGTGTACATTAAATCCCATTATAATTATAAACACACTTCCCCGTAACATCCGTTGCAGATCTCATCCACCCTGCCGACCCCCTCAGGGCATCTTTGCACTAATAACAACTCAGATTTGCTATTTGAGTTGACAACATTAGGTCCCAACACCATTTGCAATATGCTGGGAAGAGAGAGGAGAAAAAGCTTTCTCATTCCCAGTCACAAAGATCTTAGGGTCACAGTGACCAAGACCTCTAGGGCCCTACGATCTTTTCAAAGTGATCCCTCCTATTGCTCTCTGAGAAGCCACCTTCCGCCTTTAGATAAGAAGGGCATACTTGGCACCTGGAAGGGAAGCGCAGGTGTGGACACACCACTGACCAGGTCTCTGAGGGGAAAGAGAAATGATGCAAATTGCTCATCTAAAAAACCATTTTCTGGGCCATAACCGAACGTACCATGTCACCTGATGGTCCCCCTTCTGTCTCTTGGAGGGGGCACCTGGGAAGCGGCATCAAAGAATTAATTTTTTTTTAAAAACGAGAGCCAAAAAAGAAGAAGAAAGAAAAGTGTCAACATATGCCCACCCCATCCCTGCCTAGTTTTTTGTATCACTTGCATCTGTATGGGTATCTAGAATGATTATCTGAAGGACTGCAAGACTGTAAGAAACCTGCTTCCAGAAAAGGACACAATGGGTTTCCTGGGAGTCCCCACTGGGGTAAAGATCTCGGTGGCAGAGTAGACCTCTTCTTTCTTCTCAGGGCCTTCCTGTTGCCTCCTTAAGCATGCTTCGTTCCCCACTCTGCACAAGGTTCAGGGGAAGCGCAAAGTCGCTCCTTCCACCAAAAGACAGGGGTACATGATTTTCTATCATAATGAGACTGTTTCCTTTTCAATTAAAAAAATTAAAAAGATCTTCCAAATGAGATGAGACCCAACAGAGTTGTAACTTCCCATTCGCTAATACTCAAAATACTTAGGCCCTTCATCCTGAATATCTGCTTAGTTGATGTTTTACTGTAATTCAAAACTCCCTCTCCGGCTTCTGCCTGAGACTCTGCGGAAGGAGGGAAAATGTAGAGATTCTGGGTGATCTACTTAGCTGGTGGGTAAACCGAGAGCCACTTAGTCCTCAGCTTCATGGGCTGCTGCGTAGACTGGGCCTCAGCAGAGTAAGAAGAAGGAAAATGGAAGCCCTGTTTCCTTGATGTGTCTCAGTGGAGGCTGTATACTCTAGAAATGAACTTGACTCGTGCAGTCAGAATGGTCTGATTTGAAGAATCAGCTCTGATGTTTAATAGATCTACTATCTTGGGCAAGAGACTTAACCTCTAAGCCTCAGCTTTCTTGTCTGTAGAAATGGAGAAAACAGTAGTACCTGCATTAACAGGGTTGTTATGAGGATTAAGTAAAACACAGGCAATGTGTTGAGACTGGTGGGTGGCACTCAGAAAGTTATCCCCTCTGTCTCCTTCCTGTATGGTCCCTTGGCCCTGATATACACTAACTGAACTCTGAATGCCTGCCATGTGTAAATGAGGAGACGAGGAAAGAAGATTTAGCAATGGCATCCCATCCAAATCTAGTCCCATCTCCAGTGCGACCTCTTCTAAGTCTGAGACCTTATTTTTAGGAGAGGCGATGTCTTCCAGTTTCCCTGACCATATCCTTCAAGAAAAAAAGTTGGAGGGAGAGAGAGAGAGAGACAGAATGAGAGAGAGAGAGAGAGAGAGAGAGAGAGAGAGAGGCAAAATTTCTCCTTGTAATTTTCCATCCTGCTTGTTTTTAGGTGCTACCATATGAAATCTCTGAACTGGGAATTCTCATCAGTCTTCCTAGGACCCAAGGACACAGCTCTGGCTATAAATGGTGCCAGTTTTGGTGGGGGAGCTGCTGCTGCTTTATCTGGGCCCAATAAACCTTATCAAACTGCTGTGCAGCCAGCCTTCAGCGCTAAGTGGAAATGCTCAGAGCCCAACGCTGGCACTCAGCCCACAGCCTTGCCTGTCTTCTCCCTTTTTGTTACCTTCTCCACCTCTTAAATTCAGGCATTAATCTCTCTTTAACACTTACTAACAAGGACTGGGCTTTTTAATGGGCAGAGTTTATGAAGCAAGGGAGATTTCCACATAGAGTGAATATGGCATGGGGGTGGGGGAGGCCAGGGCAATGGAGGGATTGTTCTTTCTTTACTATTTCTGATTTGAGGATTAATAGGAGATTAGGATCAAGGGTTAATTGTGTGCTTCTCTTACTACTGTGCTGGGAAGACTGGTAGGTGGATATGGACAAGCTAAGCAGCAGCCTCCAGCAAGCAGAAGCTCAACAAGTTTAATGATTCTTTCCTCTTATTTCCCTGGTGAGGCATGGTGAATATTCTCTCCTGTGCATCCACTCTTGCTCTCCTTACAGTCCACTTCTTTCTTAACTTTCTTTAAATCCCTTTCCTCTTACAGTATATAGACCTTAGCTAGAAAAATAAGTAGACTTAAATAGGGACTGCTCTTTATCGGTTGCCCAATGTGCACCGTGGGAACTGGACTCCCCCTGCCCCGTGCGGCTGACGTTGTATACACTGCTCTCAGGGGATGACTTGATTCCCTCCGTGGCTTCTATGGGCTGACTCCTACTGGCCTGAGACTGCGTGTCCCGGGCTAACTGGAATGGCCGTCCTTGGGTCTACCCCATTAGCAGCCCTTGTGAACCTGGATCGGTTCCCGTATGTAAACTCTGCCACCTGGCCTTCCGGGGATTTTGCCTCTATCGGGCCTCTGCCCTCTGCGGCTCTCGGGGCTTGACTTTCAGTCTGGGGCAACCCAAGAGGCATGAGGCACGCCTCAAGATGTGACTCTATGCGAGTCGTGCGAAAACCTTTGGCTCGCTGGCCAAAGACACATCATGTTCTTAAGATTCTCAGAGAGCGAAGCCCCCCAAGTTGCTTAAACAGCATGACCTCGGGGATGGCTGTTTTGGGGCCCCTGGACGGCGCTGTCTGCCACACCCCCACACCATCGCTCCGCTTGCTCGGGGACTTCGGTCAGAGGCCATGGCCAAGGCTCCGCCGGCAGCGCTTCCACCTTGGTCCCCTCCCTGCCGCCGGCTCCAGGGCAAGGGGGAGAAGGGCGCTTTCCGCAGCCTGAGGAACGGAACATTTTCTTTGGTGGCTCGCCCCTGGGCTCAGCGATCTCAACCGCATCCTCTAGAGGGGTAGGCCGGCTGAGAGAAGGACGCACTTTTGAGAGGCCCAGAGCTCTTCCACGCGACCCCCGAGGATAGCGCGTAGCAGGGCGCAGCTTCTCGGCACTGCTACCACCCACCGTGCTGGGGAGGCGGCTGAGCCTAAAACCGGGAGGGAGGAAAGTTTCTCTCAGGCCTTGACGTTGTTCTCTAGGGATCGCGACAGCTAAAACAGGGTGCCTGCGCTCGAGCAGGGTCTCCGCGGACCCTCTGGCATCCGGTTCACTGAAGCCCGCAACCACTGCGCGTCGAGACTTCTCGAAATCCGAATGCTCATGCCCGAAGGCAGGCAGTAGCCGGAAAGCCTGAGGCCTGGGCTTGGAGTGGGAAAGTGACCTTTTTGAAGCCAATGTCGAGGGTACTAGGGATGCAGCCCCGAGCCCCGAGGAAAAGCGAAAAGGCCAGATGACAGTCACTCAACTGGGGCAAACATTGGAACCAGAGGCAAAACTCCGTGCTTGAGCACCGGAAGGGGTAAACAAAAGCCGTGGAAATTAAAAACTTAAGGCAAGGCGGGAGCAGCTCCTCGCCCTCGTGCCCCCATTGAGGGCTCCGAGTCCCTTGCACTCCCTTCCAGCAGCCCCTTCTGTCCTCTCCACTTAGCCGGTGAGCCGCGGCCGCTGGAGCCAGCAGCAGCTAGATGTCAGGCGAAGCCCGGAGCGGAGCGCGGGAGGGAGGGCAGGGGAGGGGAGGGGAGGGGCCGGAGGGTGGGGCGAGGAGCGCTCACGGGCTCGGTCAGGGCGCGCGGCGGGGGGAGAGCCCGGGGACAGCGCGGGAGGGGGGAGGAAAGGGGGGCAGCTGTGGGCAGGGAGCCGGGCTCGGCCGCCAGCACTAAAGATGGAGAGGCGCCGGGGCCTCGCAGGGGAGGGGGCTCGGCGTTGACGTGGGACGCGGCGGAGGCGCCGCAGCCGGTGGTGATTTGCTAACCTCGCAGCAGAGAGGAGTTGAGGGCGATGAGAGCGGGTACTGCGAACTGCCGGGCTATGCAGCCGCTGCCGCCGTGATACCGAGAGCAACAGTTCCCCAGCAACACCCCTCCCCGACTCGGGCACACCCCCCAGCAGCCACGCACACCCACCCTGCAGCTCCCAGCTCGGCCGCGGTGAGTGGGGGCCCGGGGAGGGGCGCACCGCCCAGCGAGCTCCTCGCGCCGGGGCGCGCAGGGGCTGGAGAGGTCTGGGGGGCGCGCTCGCTACGGCCACTCGGCCGCGGGGCTTGTGTGTGTTTCCTTCCTGCTGTTGTGGCCGCCGCCGCCCCCGCCTCCCGCTGGGGTCAGCCAGAAGGGGAGCCCGGCTGTCAGCTTGGGCGCAGCTGCCTCCCAGCCCTTCCTCTCCAGGGCACAGTCCGGGTGAGAGGTGAGGGGCAGCGCGGTCTGCCGGGGCCGAGGGCGCGAGCCGAGGGTCGGGGTAGCGAGGCTTTGTACAGCCAAGGGCCGGTGGAGGAGCCGAGAACCGGTGGGTGCTCATGTGTATGCGGACCGGTGCGCGCGCGCGAGCGAGACAGGATTGTGGTTTATTATTTGTGTGTTTATTTGCTGGCCGGCTGGGAAACCGGAATGCGAGGAACTGACGAGTGGCTCCAGGGGCGGAGGGGAGCGGGACTGGAACTCGCTTGGGTTTTGTTTCTCTTTGAAGAAACGTGGTGGGCTCTTTTTCTCGATTGGACTTGATACCCCTTTTGGAGGTGGGGTAGGGAAGCTCCAGAGAGTGTCCAGCGCTCAGGGCCCTCTTCGGCTCTCGGTGGGACCAGCCGCGGCGCCGGAGGTCGCGGTGCGCTCTCGGCCGCGCGCAGTGGGTGCCCGGGCTCTGCACCTGAGGCGTTCGGGATGCCTTTCCTGCCCCGGCGCGCCGGCGGCTCGCTCGCACGGCGCCTGGCACACTCTCGCACGCGCCCGAAATGCGCACGATCGTGTGTGCCTGCGGAACCCCTGAAATACAGCCGCGCTCCGCGCCGACTCCCTCGCAGTCTCTCCGGGACGCTCACAACGTGCATGGGACCGGCGCGCAAGCAACTGGCGCCGCGGGCCAGAGGCCAGGGACCCTGCCGGTCGCTTCCCAGGGGTCACGGACCTGGGTCGGAGAGGGAGGGCCCGCAGACTCCTTCTCGCCTTTCCTACTGCAACTCGTTGCAGGGCTTTTGTGCTTTTCCTTCTCCGCGGGCCGGGTCCGCCGCCTCGCCGCCCTCGCAGCGGCGCCCAGCCTGCCCGGACTCTCTCGTCTTTTGCCCGATCTTTTTAGCTTTCCCTCCTTCCTAGCTTGGCTCCCTTTTTTTTCAGGCGTCTGGCTCCCTGGGAAAAGTTGCTTCCCCAAGTTTGCCGAAGTCGTCTGCAAGTCTCGGTGGGGGTAGCTGGGAACTAGGAGTGTGTGAGAGCGCGATCGATCCCCGGAGCTCTGGCGGGTTAGCGCCGGCTTCCCCAGCGTCGCAGGGCAGAACCCCACAACCAGCGCCCGCCGGATTGCGGGTGTCGGCCCCGCGTGGCGGCATGTCTACTCGGACACCCTGATTCCACTCAGGACCCAAGAGGCTTGTTTCGGGCCAGGAATTTGAGTAGCCAGCCTTCCATTCTTTTGGCTTTCCCTGCTTAGTTCTGTGAAACTCTGGTGTCTGCAGGAAAGCTCACGGGGGTGAGGGGCAGGACGAACGCTCATCCCACCCTTGTGGGCATTAGTCCCCAGGTGGGCAGCAGAAGCGTCTGGACCAGCCATCCTGTTAACCATTTCTGCGTGAGCTTTGTGACTCTAGAGCCAATAGGGCTTGTTTTGAGGTGGAGGCACATAATGTGAAGAGTGAGGAAGAGCCCTTGCCTCATCCATCTAGGCCATTGACCGTGGTAGTGGCCACGGCTAGGCAGAGGCTGGGAGGAGCCTGTGGCCCTGCATGCGGTCTTTTTGTCAGCTCTAAAGGGGGTTTGGAGTCCCAGAGCCCTCTTACTGATTCAGTGCAGGCTCTGGGAGAGGCCTTTGTCTCCTAGCCCTGTCTTCCGTTCATTCTGGTTCTAATTCGCACCATGGATGCTGGTGCCAGTATCACTTCCAGTTCTCTGATCCATATCCAGCGTCAGTTGCCACTTCTGATCATAGGACTTGCCAACTCCTGGGAGCCTGTGGGACACACTGGAGTTCACACCCAGCACAGCGTGAGCATTCCTGGCTGTTAGGGAGCACATTTCCTGTGATCTCTCTCTCCCTGCGGTCATGGCCCAGGCTCATTCCTGTTTTAGGTCCTTCTGTCCACTGGACTCTTATGGGCAGGAGGAGTAAGTGCAGAATCTCATATACATATAAGTGTGTACAGGTGTGTTAACACGTTCTCTCTGGCTGGTTGATACACACAGTACACATGTACAGTCCAGATTTTGTATTACATACATGATAACTTCGAGGCACCTGTGGGCAGGAGTGACCCAAGTTAGTATGTGGGTCATGTTTATGTGTCTCTGTTTCTGTTAAGGAGGGGAACAGAGCATGGATCTGTCAGTGCTTGGTAGCTCTGATTAGAGTGGAGGGATGGGGGCCCAGGAACATGCTTCATAAGTGGCTTGTAAGTTTCTGTGGCCATGACTGCAGGCTGCCAGCCCCAGCTGGATTTGACATGGCTACTGGGGCTGCCACGGTGAAGCAGAGTCAGAAATACTTTGTTTTGAAGATGAGGTTTGCTGTGCAGGGATTGAGCGTGAAGATGAGGGCTTAAATTAACTGAAGGAAGTATGTGCTTGGGCACCTCTTCATAGTGAATGTTGGCCTTGCAAAGAAACCCCCTATTCTCATACTTAAAGAATGCTCAGGACTCACTAATTTTCATTTTACTTATCCCAACAGATGTCAGACAACAGCAAACTAAGCATATGTTGATAGCAGAACCTTCTTCTCTTGCTCTTGTCATCCCTGGTTTCATAAAGGTGGATTTGTAGGCTTCTAGGAAGCCCCTTCTGTTACAGTTTTTAAGACCCTCTTTCTGGGAGCTTGGTGGGGTAGGGACCCGTTATAGTGTTTGAATTCTTATTTTCAGAAACACTAATGAATGTGCCATTTGTTTTCTCATCTTGTGTGCTTCTTTTCCTTTTCTCTTCTCCAGCCCTCTCCACTGGCCCAGGAAGCCCTCCCTGCCCCACCACGCAGAGCACAGAAAGAAAGAGAGCCCCATGCCTGAGCCGAGGGGAGCACCATGGATCTGACAAAGATGGGCATGATCCAGCTGCAGAACCCCAGCCACCCTACGGGGCTGCTGTGCAAGGCCAACCAGATGCGACTAGCTGGGACTTTGTGCGACGTGGTCATCATGGTGGACAGCCAGGAATTTCATGCCCACCGGACAGTGCTGGCCTGCACCAGCAAGATGTTTGAGATCCTCTTTCACCGTAACAGCCAGCACTATACTCTGGACTTCCTCTCGCCAAAGACCTTCCAGCAGATTCTGGAGTATGCATACACGGCCACACTGCAAGCCAAGGCGGAGGACCTGGATGACCTGCTGTATGCAGCCGAGATCCTGGAGATTGAGTACCTGGAGGAGCAGTGCCTGAAGATCTTGGAGACCATCCAGGCCTCAGATGACAATGACACAGAGGCCACCATGGCCGATGGCGGGGCCGAGGAAGAGGAGGACCGCAAAGCACGGTACCTCAAGAATATCTTCCTCTCAAAGCATTCCAGCGAGGAGAGTGGGTATGCCAGTGTGGCTGGACAGAGCCTCCCTGGGCCCGTGGTGGACCAGAGCCCTTCAGTCTCCACCTCATTTGGTCTCTCAGCCATGAGTCCCACCAAGGCTGCGGTGGACAGCTTGATGACCATAGGACAGTCTCTTCTGCAGGGGACTCTTCAGCCGCCTCCAGGGCCTGAGGAGCCAACACTGGCTGGGGGTGGACGGCACCCCGGGGTGGTTGAAGTAAAGACAGAGATGATGCAGGTGGATGAAGTACCTGGCCAGGACAGCCCTGGGGCAGCTGAGTCCAGTGTCTCAGGAGGGATGGGGGACAAAGTGGAGGAAAGGGGCAAAGAGGGGCCTGGGACACCGACCCGAAGCAGTGTCATCACCAGTGCTAGGGAGCTGCACTATGGGCGAGAGGAGAGTGCTGAACAGCTGCCACCCCTAGCTGAGGCTGGCCAGGGACCCCCTGGCCGGCCAGAGCCCCCAGTACCCCCTGCAGAAAAACACCTGGGCATCTACTCAGTGTTGCCCAACCACAAGGCTGACGCTGTGTTGAGCATACCGTCTTCGGTGACCTCTGGCCTGCACGTGCAGCCCACCCTGGCTGTCTCCATGGACTTCAGCACCTATGGGGGTCTGCTGCCCCAGGGCTTCATCCAGAGGGAGCTGTTCAGCAAGCTTGGTGAGCTGGCTGTGGGCATGAAGTCAGAGAGTCGGCCCCTTGGGGAGCAGTGCAGTGTGTGCGGGGTGGAGCTTCCTGACAACGAGGCTGTGGAACAGCACAGGTAGGTCTCACTCTAGTCCTGCACTTGTGGTTCAACTTCTGGCCCTGATGCCCTTTCATGCCCTGGCTGCTCCCAAATCTGATGACCTGGTTCCCTTGTGTTTCTTGGACAAAAACCCTTTTTCTGATGTTCTGGGGGTACATTTTTCAAAGAGTGATGAAAAAGCCTGGGGTATTTTCAGAGTATTGGGAACTCATGGACCCAGCTTCTGACTAGGCTTTTCCCTGCTTTTGGGCTCCCGTTTGTTTTTTCTGCTGTTTTGCCCATGCTTCTTTGCTTGGCATGACTGATAAATTGGAGTGGAGGGGAAGAGGAAGTGGGATTCAGGGTGAAGGTCTTCTGTGGGCTGGACATGGCCATGCTACCAGGCTTCAGGTTCCTGTAAAGGCAGCTGTTAATGACTGCAGCCTAGGCAGATGGCACGGCTGGATACTGCGTAGGCCACGGGAATGCTCGTCATTCCTGGTGAATCTTCACCTTGATGCTCCTTCCCCAGCTCATTCTCTGTTTCTGCAGACATTTAGGAGCAGTTGATTTGATTTCAATTCAAGGGGGAAGGGTGGGCATAAGCCTTGGTCTTATAGCCTGTAAAGTCTCCCTTTCATCTTGTTTCTGCTTATGTTGAATTAAATGCCACTTCAGGCTAGCACTGGCTTCCCCATGGCTTGCCTTCCCTTCTCTGTGTGATAACCTTTCTTTGAGCTCTGATAACATGCTTGGTTCAGTACCAAGTGCTTTGCCTAGAGTTGCATTTTTGTTACAACAGCCCTGTGCAGTCAGATGTGGTTCTTTGATGTAGGCAGATGCTAAGACTGAGGCAGAGAGTCTGTTTTCCAGGGACACATAGATAGTAAGCGGCAGAGCTGCATTCAAATTCAGGCTCAAACCCCTCATACTTTGTGCTCTTGGAGTCATCGAGTGTGGAGCAGGATCGTGTCTATAGAACAGGAGGTGTTGACGATTGCTCATAAGAAGCAGAGTCAATGACAGAGGGAATCAAGTAGTGGATTTGTTTTTCTCCTGCTTCTGTCATAAACTATAGGCCCATTGTCATTTTGCCCTCTTGGCCCTGGGCCTCATGAATGGTGTCCAAAACCCAGTCGTTGATGATCACATTTCCCGTCACACCCTCGGACTGGCTGTTTTGCTGATCTTGAGTAGCACCCGCTACTCTCTCACCCCCATTCTTCTGTTGCTCATGTAGGTATGGGGGACATGAGTGGGTGGGGTGGGTGAAAGCATCTGGAAGCTGATCTAATCACCCCTTGAAACAGCCTGCTCTGATGATACTCTTGATGGGCAGTTCTGAGTCTTACCTTGTAAGAAAGTGCCTCGGAGCTAAAAGTAGCCGACTTTTTTCCGGTGGGTACAAAAAAATAACCGTCACTAAGGTGTGTCTTCTGGATGCTTGTACCTCTCAGAAATAGACTGACGTTGTTTTTGGTGTTTTGCTTGAACTTTCCTAAAGAGGGAAACCCCCTCCTCAGACCTACCTGGATAGATTTATCAGCTTCTCCGGATATGAATTATTTCAGCTATGTGCTATGAGATACGGAGTATAATGGAAAGTCCTCTCTAAAGTTCCTCTCTCTACCAGAGAGGGCCACAAAAGACGTCACTTACTTGGGAATTCCAAATTCCAATTTGGTGGGACCCTCATTGCACTGTGGAGAAATGGAGGGTTGACCATATTCTATTCCAAAGATGGCAGAGTGGGTTAATTAGCTACATCTAGTGGTGAGAGTTTGTGGTAGTTATTTAAGCTTTCTTTCTTTCTTTCTTTTTTTTTTTTTTAATTTAAGCTTTCTGGACTTTGTTTTACTCATGTTTTAGGCAGACGCTTTAACCACTGAGCTAAATCCCCATCCTTTACTCATGTTTTAAAATGGATATGGTCCACAGTGTTGGTGCTGAATTAATGAAGTAAAATCAAGACATTACTAGAGCTGTCACTGGCATCTCATCACCCAGAAGGTGGGGACCTGACCTTTCCATCCCCCATCTTGTTTTGGCCTTTCTCTGCCTTGTCCTTGCAGGCTCTGTGTCCAATATGTAGTGTTCCCAGCGCTACCTTCTACCAGGGCTGTGTTGCCTGTGAAATGGTACAAGGGTGTCCCTGTCCTTGTGAGCTTGTAGTGGTGGGGCACTGGTCCAGGAATCCTTGGTGTCATGCTTCAGGCTGCTGACAAGGAGAATGTGCTTTTGACCAAGTGTGGAAACATTGGCCATTGCAGCCTGAGAAGTTAATCTGGGGGCAAAGTCTTAGGTGGTGAGGTGTGGGAGTCTGAGAAAATCAAGAGGGGAGAAGATCTTCCCGTGTGTGCTCAGCCCTGACTCTGAACAGTGGCCCCTTAGCTCCAGGATAGATGCCCTTTGTGAGAGGCATTTTCCTCTCGCTCATCCTCAAAGCTCCAGGATTAATGTGCTACCTTTCTGTTTCCTACTATTCTCTGTCTCTTCCACTCTCCAGCCTATCAGCAGTCTGAAAAATGTTCCAGTGGAAGAAAAATCATCACCACTATCAGTACAAACAAAAAAGCAAGACACAAAAATCAGTGGGAGATTTTGATGCCAAGAAGCTGTGGAATTGGCTGGAAATTAACAAGGATGACCTTGATAAAATGATGGGCTCCAGAAGTATTTTATTGCAAGCCAGTAGGCTACAGAGTTGGTAAAGATGAAGTACCCAGCAGCTATTCTTGCTTTAAAGGAGGAGAAAGAGGCAGAGTGCTGGGAAGTGAGGCAGGAATGGAGTTTGTTAGGGAATTGTGTCTGTAAGTTTCCCTGTGACTTGATCCCAAGCTGCTGTGGAGTGGGTTCCCCATTCGCTGGACAGACAGTTGGACTAGAACTAAGTAAAGTTGTGTATAGTCTTGTGGATGGAAAGATGTAAAAACAGTGCCAAATGCATTGTAAAAACGATGCCAATGCATCCCAGTGGATGATTAGGAAGAGGAGACAAAGACACCACTTTAAATCAGGTGGCGCTTCCTTACCTAATGGAACTGGAAGGAAGGCAAGCAGACAGTGAGAAGATCTGGTGGATCTGCAGCATTCTCCAGCCAGGTGAAGGAACAAGCTCTTTACCCCTTTATCTTCCCAGTGGGCTTACATTGCAGAGCACAGTGTCGGAGAGAGGGAGGGTCATACCAGGCTTTTGCAAGACGAGACTGTCTTTCTAAGCTTAGTCTCTCTTCTTTTCTTGCTGAAAGGCTGGAGAAGCTCTACATGTGGGCTTATCTGGATAGGTCTAGGAACCAGCTCAACTGGGCCAGATGCAGCTTATCAGTATCAGTATCGCACATGTAAATGATAAGATTACAGGCAACAGTATAGTTGACTAAGTGTGAATATAGTCCTCATTTACAGCCCCCAGTCTCCCCAGGGTCCTATAGCTCAGTTTTAATGTATTCCAGGATTTAGCGCTGCATCATCAGACTGGGGTCTAGATCCTATACGGGATCTCTGGATCTTACACTGGCAAGCCCTCTGATAAGCCGCAGGGTGCATCTTGCACATGGTTAGAACTCTGGCTTGGTTCTAGAAGGGCTGCTCAAGAACCACAAGGAATCAGCTCAGCCAGCTCTCTGGACCTACCCTGCAGCCTGTCTAAGCGGTTTCTTAGAGCTGATTCAAGGTTGCATGAGCCACGTGGCTGAGAAGTCAGAGTCCTGCCTGACCCTTTGCCTTGGTCTCAGATGGTCAGCTGCTCTGATTTCGGTGGGGTAGAGGGCCAACAGCCGTTGACTTTGGTTTAGGCCACTTTTCGGAGGTTAGAGGTTGTTTGGAACTCCTGGTTCCCTTTCACCTTTCTGCCAGACACCTCTGATGTTCAAGGTACATTTGGAACAAGGTATGCCATGGAATGTTAGCAACGGCAACAATATTAATGATGCCTCTTATCAGTTGTAGCTCTTTCTTCTTCACAAAGCCACTTCCTAGTTTACAGCCTTCCCCAAGCGGGTATAGGGCCGTAATCCCAGTTCTGTGATTATGAAATCTGAAAAGCTCTGAAAGCTAACAGGTTTTGTGTAAGTTTGCCGCAAACTCATTTAGTGGCAAAACCTGATGTGAACTGATGTGAGGCTATATTTATCCCACTTATTTTGAATATTCATATGTTTTGCTGCAAAAATATTAATGTGTTTGATTACAGAGTGCTGCCCTAGACTCCTGGAGCTGTTAAACACATAGACACCAGAGTGCCTTTCTAAAATCAAAACAGTTCTGAGTTCTGAAGAATCTAATGTTTTTAGATGAGAGATTGTAGGCCATTTTTGGCCCCAGTTTACAAAAAAGATTTGGAGCAGGTAAGTGACTTGCCCATGGTCACACAGCTAGCTATAAATGGGTAAAGCCAGGCACTCTGCTTGCCTTCTAGCTCACAGTTCCCGGTGCTCTGCAGCAGGCCATGTAAGAACATGAGCAGTGCAGCTCTGGGTCGGATCCATCTGACCTAGTCTTTGGTAGCCAGTGCCATCCTTGAGATGCCACTATTGGTGGCTGTAGCCGTCATCCTTGACGTCAATTCTAAAGGTCAGGTGTGTACAAGCTTCTCTTAGTAGCTATTTATGGCTAGTCTGTCATTCACAGATTTGCCCAAATCCTTCTTGAATCCATTTCTGTTTCCAGGAAGTATCCTTTTGGGGATGATGAATGACTTCAGTTTAGAACCTCCTGGGCTCCTGGAAATCTGCTCTTTCAGAGACGTCTTTGGTTTTGAAGTTAGTAAGATGGCTGGTGGCTTTGCAGTGCCTTATTCTTGCAGAGACCTGGGCTCCAGACTCGGTTGTGCATTTTTTAGCTCTTTTAACATGATCAGTCCCTTTTTCATCCTGAACTTTATTTTCTTCATTTGTACAAGTAGGCACTTAGATGAGCTCTTTCTGAACTGCTGAACTCTAAAAATTTTTTTACCCCTTGTGCACCCACTTAAATTTTCATAAAGTTGTTTTGGTTAATTGCATTTTGGGGGGTTTTGGAATCTGGATCGACAGGTCAGCTGGCCAAGATGGGAGTGGGATTGGGACTGGTTTGATTTGATTCTGTCTGCTGTGACTTCGTTTTGTGGCACCTTAACCTGCTTAGGGTTACTGAGCCATTGGGGATCTAGACTGAACTCTTGGAATATTCGAAGGTGATTTTTTTTTTTTTTAATTTTTAGTAGAGGAACATTGCCTACTCTTTCATCTGTGAGAAGTCCCTTTTAATTTGTGGTCACTAGCTGATGGAGCTGCTAATTTCTGGGGTGGGAGAGGTAGCTAGAATTTAGCAACACTTTTTCCTCCTGTGTGTTCTAGGAAAACTATTTTGAATCTTTAAAATGTCATCATCCTAAGCTGTGAAAAGCGAACGTCATTCGTAGCTCTTTAATTTCTTGCTAATTCAGGTAAAAAAAATTTCCAATCACTTTAATTTTTTATTAATGACTTTAAAACAAGTTCAGGTGAAAGTCCACGTATAGGACTTAAAGAGTCTTGCTAGATGAATGGTGTATCATTGGAAGGTTCTTCAATTTTCAATGATAACAAAAGGCTTCCTTAGTCAAATTCTGTTTCAGCTGTGTTCGGTGAAAGTGCTGACTCTTTGGCAGTTATTTTGGGAGAAAGAAAAATTTGTCCATTCCCCCGACACCTCTAGCTCCACGTTTTACCCATAGTGTTTTGACTTTCTGGGTCAGAATCTGACTGTGTGACTAGGTTGTGTTGCTTAACCTCTCTGTGTCCCTGCTCATTTGTAAAACAGGAATAATGACAGTATCTGTTCAAGAGGTTGTTATAAGGCGTTAAATGGTAACTATTTATCCCATGCATGGAAGGGTGGTGTGGTGTGCAGGCTCCCAGTGTGTTTGTTACTGTGTCTCTGTTGCTGTTGGGAAGTGGGTCCTGGCAGCAGTGTGAGTGAAAATGGGTGTGCCTGGTGGATCCCTTTCTGCCTTCCCCAGAGGCAGTTCTTTAGTACATGGTGTCAGTCCATCCAGCGCCGGAGAGCTGCAGCCTGGGGTGCCGCGTGGTAGGTGTTGAGACAGGGTGCTCCTGCGCCTTCCCCGAGAAGCCCTCTCTGGTGCTGCGGCGGCCAGGGTACTCTTTGTCCCATTGACCTGAGGCCTGTGAGTCATTCCAGTTCTCGTTTAAATTTAGTCGGGCAGCACTCCACTGCTGTCAGGTCCAAATGCCGCTCTCGATGCAGCGTCTTGTCGCCTGTGGACGTGGCCAGGCGTGCAAGTCATGGCGCGGGAGGCAGAGTGAAGGGGCAAAGACGCAGCCTTACCAAGGAAGGCCTCGGGCTGGGCTCCCAGGTCCTGGGTGGTCCAGAGTGTCTTCCCTGCCCGATGCTCCTGAGAGTGGATTCGGCAACAGTGTTTTGAGTGTTTAATCTGTGTCAGATTCTGTGCTAAGTGCATTCATAGACTCTTCTTAGGGGCTGGGGATTTAGCTCAGTGGTTAGAGTGCTTGCCTTGCAAGCGCAAGGCCCTGAGATCAATCCTCAGCACCAAAAAAAAAAAAAAAAAGAATCTTCTTAAACCAACCTGATGCCCTGTAAGGTGGGTGTTGGCTTCATATCCCTGACGGGCCAAGGAAAGCCCTGGGGATTAGTGGAGTTGGGAATGCTAAAGTAGGAAAGGGTGCTGGCTTTATGGCCACATCTTCTGGTTCCTTGTTCCCCGAAGCCGGGTGACCCACAGTAGCCTCCGTGTTTCCTCTGATGGCTTGAGAGGAGGAGGATGGCGGGAGTGCTGCTCACAGCAAAGGGCCGCAGGCCACAGCCATCATCACTGTGTGTCGCTTACCAACACAGAGAAACCGGCTTCTAGGGATAGATGCTTTTTATGCTGACTTGAAAAACAAAAAAAGGGAGAGAAAAAACCCATTTACAAAAATAAAAACCCCATGCTGTTAATTTCGTTCCGGCATAATCAGAAATTCCCCTTTCTACTGTCTCCCCTTAAAAGCCCCTATGTCCTTATTATGCTGGCTCAGGCTGGAAAAACTATGGTTAGGTTTTGCCTGCTTGCGGCTTTATCTCTGCAGCTGCAAGGAGGGGACCTGGTACTTCATTGTCAGCACGGAAACTTCAGCTAAAGACTCACAAAAAACTCACTTCGTTCTCAATTCCTAACTTACTTTCTGCTCTGTGCTTGAGACCTGATTTTCTCCAGCACGAACAGATTGTGTTCAGCATTGCAGTAGGAAGGATCCAAGTTAGGTAAGAAGAGAACTGCTGGAAACTGTAGGATGTGACTGAGGAAGTTATTAGAAGATTCAGTCACATTTTCTTTTCTTTTCTTCTTCTTTTTTTTTTTTTTTTAATTTGTGCGTGTGGTGCTGAGGATCAAACCCGGTGCCTTTGTACTGAGTTACAGCCTTAGCCCTTTTTTAGAATTTCGAGACATGGTCTTGCTAGGTTGCCCAGGCTGGGCTCAAGCTTGTAAACCTCCTGCCTCAGCTTCCTAGAGTGCTGGGATTACAGGAGAGGGCCACTACCTCCAGCCTCAATCACAGACATTTTGATGAAGAGGACAGATTCTGTGTCATTTGAAGTGGGTTTTAGAGTTCTCACCTCTTTAGGGCCATCTGGATCTCTCAGAAATAATAAGTAAAGACAGATATTCATGCACACAAACCACCATGTACAGGCCTGTTAAAAGCAAGACAGACACCATCAAGCCATGGCCTTTGTGGGAGGCGGGCTGGTGGTGCAGAAGCACAGAGCAGGGACTCATAGACTGGGTTTGAATGTTGGTGCTATATTCACAGCCTGAATATGGTGACAACTGTGTGAACCCTCAGTGTCCTGTTTTGTAGGTGAGGTTAGCCCCTACCCCTCAGTGTGGTTTTTTAAACATATGAAATGAGGTAACATAACCTAAAACACTCAGCAGGGACTCATATGTGAGGCCGCCTCCCTCCCTCCCACTTCCCTTGTGACCCCAGCCTGACAAGGGAGTCACTGAGCCCCCTGCCACCCTCTCCCAGGTTGCTCTCTAAGTGGATTAGCTGAATGTCGTGATCTTAATGCCATTAGGCCTGTTGGCACGACTCTCCTTGCCATAGTGAGAAGCAGATGTGACTGACCATAATGGCCCTCAGGGTGATCCATCAGGCTTGGAGTGCTGGGGGAAACATTATTAGTGTTAATTTGGGGGAGTTTTTTATGGTAGCTGGGGGAAATGTGGAGGGATTGTTGGAAATTTATTTATTTAAGCCATTCGGCAGGTTAGGCGCTGCTGGGGTCTGCTTTGACTGAACCCCACTCCCCTCACCCACTTCTTTAAAGAAGGCTCCTCCCCAACCCCACAGCCCAGGCCTGATTACTTCCAGAATTGGAGCGACAACTTAGCAGGCTCTTGTTTCTTGCCGATGTACCTTATTAGTAGCACCTGGCGTCATAACCCACTAATGGGAACCAGCGCTCTCCTCCTGCGTGGCCAGTGACAAGTAGCCCTGTCAGCCGGAGCTCGCCGTGCGAGGAAGTTCTTATTAGCTTTATGGTCAGGAGAACTTGTCCTGTTCAGGAAATGAATGTTGCCGCTAAAGGTCTCCGGCCCTGACCCTGGTGGCATAACCTGTGCGGGCCGGGGAGACCCAGAGCAGGATGCTTGGGATTTCAGCCCCTCTCTGGTTCTTGTCATATGTAAAGAGAGAATCATTGTGGTATGTTGCAGCCTTGAACTTTTGATTTATGCAGTGAGGGTAATTTAACTGTTTCTTTGCCTGGACGGTTATGCGCTGACAGAGGCGTGTGTGTGTGTGTGTGTGTGTGTGTGTCAGAATGTGAGAGGCGGGAGGGTGTTGTGCCTGGACCCCAGCCTGGGTTTGAAGTGACCCACTGCCTCTTGGAAGTTGTGTGACCAGGGCAAGGGGCCCAGCCCCCTACTTTCTCATCTGTGATGAAACTAGTAACTGTTGTACTGTTTGGTAGGACGATGCCTGCGGGATCTGTAGCACAGTGTTGAGCTGGTGGTTTGGCCTTGGATTGTAGATTTGAAAGAATATTTGAACTTCTTTCATTTTTTTCCCTTCAATTATAAAATTAAATTTTTAAAAAATGAGAAAGAATGGCATAGCACTTTTTTCTTCATCATATCAAGATCCTTTTTTTCCCATTATAGCCCCAAGTCCTTAAAGAAAGGCAATTTAAGTAGTCCTCCTTCCCCGCTTCTGCAAGTAATGTGTCTAAATGTGATTTTTGCGGAGAGCAGCAGTGTCTGACCTCATTCTTGAGGAAAACTTCTGCCTGACTGTCTTTTAGAAAAGATGTTTGTTTGTGAGTTGTCTGGCAAATGGATGCGTTACTTCTGCTGCTGCTGCTGCTGCAGGGTTTTTTTTTTTTTAAGGCCCCTGGTGAC